>JAPCYS010004071.1:0-43858 GCA_028641055.1 Alopecurus myosuroides
AACGGACGAAAAAGGATCTTGAGAAGAACAGGATATCGAAGCAACATTTGGGAAACACGAGACCAAACACTCCTGAGGTACTACGGAAAACCCATCCGGGCTTCTAAAGGATGAATATCTACTGCTTAAGGAATAGAGGATCTGCTTCCGGGGCTTATGTGCCTCCGTTCTCAATCGTGAGTAGGCAACATGAAAAATCATGTCACAACCACCTCCATTCCTATGGTCTAGTAGATATAACCATCCTAGAGAAACCAGGATACGTGCAATCCTAACTTGAAAGTTTAGATGAGAAGAGAAAACAACGTTGCACTTCCTTACCAGAAAAAGGGAGGGTGGGTGGGGAAAGAAATAAAAGAACAGAATTCCTACTCTCACGTTTCATTTTTCCTATATAGCTACAAAATAGTTTCTAGACTCAACTGCGACCAGTAAAAGGGATCCTACAGGCAGACAGGCTCTGATACCATTTGTCGCACCCGGACTTCTAGAGGATACACACAGCCCGCTAAATAGTAGATGATTGGCTTACGGGGCCTACCTGCACCCGCATCTCAATATGAGTAGGCCAACACGTAAACGTGTGACAACCATCCTCTACTATTCATCGTCTGTGAAACCATCCAATTGGAATCCGAATACTTCCATTGACGTACTTCATAACATACACACATGGTACGTCAACGGTATTTGAACAAGTGATACCACAACAAATCTCTAAGACACAAAGAAATAGAAATAAGTGGCAAAAGCTCTCACTAGAGCAGAGATAGCAAATACAGTCATGCAGAGGACACATGTCCCAACAAGTCATCATTACATCACAGCGAAAAGCATCCAAAGTGTCTGAGTACAGACAAGATCCAAATAGGCCTAAGAGGCCGGAATTGAAAAGAACGGAGCCCATCCACGAAGTCTCGGATCCTGCCCGGGTCCGCTATCTACTCGTCAGCAGCCTCGTCATACTCCACGTAGTAGCCACCATGGGGATCCTCGGAAACGTAGTCTGCAGAACCAGCAGCCCCAAAGGGGTCAGTACGGACGAGTACTGGCAAGCAAGACGCACAAGATACCAAAGTGTACCCGACAACACCAAGTACAGATGCTTTGGGTTCAACGGAAGATAGGGGATACAAAGGTGCGGCAGCGAGCTGCACTAACCAACTACAGAGACACGCTACAACATCCGGCTAAAAGAAAGGGATAAGATAGCGCATCGGAGCCAACTACCACTAACCTCAAACAAACCCATCCTGGATCTCGCCCCTTATCCGAAGAAGCAATCCGAGGATAACCCACACAGTTGGATTAATGAAGGTTCAAGTTATTGTGTCAATATGCCTATTACTAGTCAAATTATTATTAATTAGGTGTAAGTTGTCTAATCCTTGTTAGCCATCCCTATCACCAAGTCATCCATAACCGCGGACAACACGGCTTCTCGAGAAGATTTAACCCTGCAGGGATGCACCAATTTGGCCGTACACGTAAGAATAACCCGCCAGGTGGGGATCAAACCCACCAAGCAGGCCACTCAACACAACCCAACTCTTCTTCGCATCAAGCCCAAAGAACCCCGTGCAATTGAGCGCACGGCTAATCAAGCCCCACGAAGAAAAGGGGACCCTCATAGCACTCTAAGAACGTGTCTCCCTAAATGCCGACTACAAAAGTTACCACCCTGGCGCCAAGGGTTCGCACCTGCATATGCATGCGGCAATTGGAAAACCCGAACTAAATGAGGCGATTTGGACGAGATGCGAATCGAAACAAAGTTGCGGGGGGCGCCCATACACGCTTCCCACATGCGGTTAGCGCGCTCATCATGGATCTAGAGGACAAGAACTTTTCCTGAGTTCGACACTAGCAGGCCTCAAAACCATACCCGGCCTCCTGCCGGTGCCTTATCATCAAATTAGTATTACCTCAAACATTAACAGGTTGGTGTTTAACTATCGAGCCCCCAGAACATAATAAATATGGTAAAAGAAATAGCGGACATCAGACTCGAGCACAACAACCCTAAGCATGCTAGTAAGACACAGGCAACAGGCAACAGGGTTATAGGTGTGGAGGTGAGGCTATATCAGGGTTACAGGATAACATGTGATAGGATCGGGACACAAGCAACGAATCATAAGGCTACCAGATTAGACAACGGAAAGTATCGGTATCAAGTGTGAAAAGGACACAATGGTTCAGGTGAGTGAATTCTTGCCTGCAAACTCAGTAGCCTGGTACTGGGCTAACTCCTCTGAAGTGGTGTCGTAAACCTCGTCTGTCTCACCGTCGTTGTCTAATCGAGAAGAAGCAAGCAAACAACGAAGAGAGACGGACAATCAATTTAAATTTAATTGATGCATCAAATTAAAACAAGGAGTAAGCAAGCAATATTAAATGGGCCCAATAGCAATTTAAATTGCAATTCGAAATTACCCATATGTTATGTTAGTGCATTTAATTGGTAAGGCAAGTGGCAGCAATGTGAGTTGAATTAAAATGCATGGGAATGCATTAAACAGGAAGAGTGCATGAATAGCTTCAGTTTGGTATATTACTTGTGAAAATTGGAATTATATTTATTTAGTTATGAATTTCACAATTTAAATGGGTTATTTAAGGCATTAATAAGTGGCAGCAATTTTAATTATGCAAAACAGGAATATTATTTTATAAACAGATAGAACAGTTCATTTTGGATGGAAAACATATTTTGTTTGTTGAAATTGGAATTTTTATGCCCAAGTTATGAATTTTGCAATATTAAATGAATTAAACAAGGATTTAATTATTTCACCAATTTAAAAATACTCAAAACAGGAAACAAATTGCATATTTGAAATCTACAGGAAATTTTGAATGGAATACATATTTTGTTTGTGCAATTTGGAGTTAAAATGGCTAAGATATAATTTTTTACAAGTTTTAGGTGCAAATACCATTTCCTGGAAAAAGGAAAAACAAAACAGGGCCTTTTCTACCGTGTGCACTGCTACACATAGGGACTGACGGGTGGGGCAACGCTGGCGTGGCGCTGACCAGGCTGGGTGGAGGCTGAGGTGGCCACGGGGGTCACTGACGTGTGGCCCCCAGGGCTGTGCGCGTGCAGTGCAAAAATTGGGGCAAAAATGCCGCCCTGGGGATTTGACCCCGCGAGCGCGCGCTTGCGCCGAAGGAACAGGACCAACACGCTACGGATCGGATCGTGTCAGGTAAGGGATCTGACCCCTTTTGAGGTGTTACAGGCGGACAAGCTGAAACTGAAACGAAAATTCAGTCCGACAGAGAACGGAGACGGGCAGCGGCGGGGTTTCAGCACGGAAACGGCGGCGCTGGGATGCTGAGGTGTGCGATTGCAAGGGGATAAAAGGGGAGCGGTCCAGGGTGGCTCACCCTCGGCAGACGTCGTAGCAGAGGCTCGGCGAAGCACGTCGCGGTCGGGGAAGGATCGTCGACGAGGAGGAGCTGCAGTGGTGGCCGGCGGGAAGAAGAGGAAGCGCGGGGTGGTTCTGCTGCTCTCCATGCTCGGCCGTGGTGACGAGGAGGGAGAGCGAGGTGTCGCGGTTCCGTTCCGCTGCTCAGCTCGACGCGGGATCATCCATGGCGACGGGGCTCTGACGGCGAGCTCTGAATTTCTTCCTCCCACGCCAACAGAAAACAGAGAGGAGTAGCGGGAGAGAGAGGGAAGCGGAGGCGGAGGAAGGAGGTGAGGGTTAGGGTTAGGGTTGCCCTAGGGGGGTAGATAAGGAGGGGGAGCAGGTAGGGGGGCGACGTGGAGGTTTCCCCTCCACAGGAGCTTACTTGCTCCCTGCTCTCGTCCGTACGAGGAAGACGAAGCCAAGGGGGCTTGGGCCTGGGGTCGTAGGTGGCCTGGGCCAGCCCGTTGGCTGGCCTGGCTGCCTTCCCCTTTTCTTTTTTTTTGTAGAAAAGAAAAAGAGGAGAAAGAAAGGAAAAGAAGGGGTTTTTTTGGGACCCTAAAAATTATGGTGATAATTTTTTATAAGTTCCTTACTAAAAAAGCCCAGTTGCTCCAACTTTTGTTTTTCAAAATTTTAAATATTTGTTGTTGTTTGAATTTTAATTGAATTTTCTTGAATTTTGCAATAATTGAATTATTTGAAAATTACCCAAGTCTCTCATTTGGAAAAATCAAATTTATGGAAGCAAATAAATTATTTGATTTGAATATTTTATTTGAAAAAGTTGTAACAGACCAAGTGTGAAACATATTGATTTGAATTTATTTGAAATTTGAAATTCCACACATGAATGCATTATGATGACATGATGCAAGACTTAAATTTAACCAGAAACAAAGCAATTGGGATTGTTTTCATACTTGGGATGTTACAAAACGCCCCCCCTTGAAGGAATCGCGCCCCGAGATTCCTACTGAGAAGAGAAAAGGTCCGGATACTTCTTGCGAAGATCCTCTTCGGTCTCCCACGTTGCCTCTTTATCGGAATGATGAGACCACTGCACTTTTAAGAACTTGGTGCTCTTGTTGCGAGTTTTGCGCTCGGTCTCATCGAGAATGCGAATAGGGTACTCCTCATAAGAGATGTCTTCTTGCAGTTCAATGGAATCATGATTAACTGCACGACCTGGATCTTTGAAGCACTTCTTGAGCTGTGACACGTGAAAGACATCGTGCACCTTGGATAGCTTTTCTGGAAGTTCAAGACGATAGGCATTTTCTGCACGCCTTGAGAGAATGTTGAAGGGACCAATATATCTTGGTGCAAGCTTTCCTTTGACACAAAAACGATGAGTGCCTCTGAGGGGAGTTACACGGAGATATGCTTTGTCTCCAGCTGCATAGACCATGTCCCTGTGCTTGCTGTCATAGTAGCTTTTCTGACGAGACTGAGCAATCTTCAGATTGTCACGAATGATGCGAACTTTCTCTTCGGCCTCCTTAACAATGTCAGGGCCTAAGAGTGAACGTTCACCAGCTCCAGACCAATTGATTGGACTCCTGCATCTGCGGCCATAGAGAGCCTCGAATGGTGCCATGCCTAGACTTGCCTGGAAGCTGTTGTTGTAGGAGAATTCATATGGAAGACATTCCTCCATTTCATGCCAAAAGAGAGACCACATGCTGTGAGCATATCCTCGAGAATCTGATTGACTCTTTCGACTTGCCCTTGAGACTGAGGATGATAGGCTGTGCTGAACAGAAGCTTGGTTCCCAAAGCTTCTTGAAAGCTTTTCCAGAAATGAGAAGTGAAGATGCTTCCACGGTCTGAGCTTATTTCTAGCGGAACACCATGAAGAGGAACAATCTTTGATGTGTAGAGCTCTGCTAACTGACTAACTGAGATTGTCTCTTTGACAGGAAAGAAGTGAGCGACTTTAGTGAGTCGATCAATGACAACGAAGATTGCATCGTTGCCCCTCTTGGACTTTGGAAAACCAGTGACGAAGTCCATTTCAGTCATGTCCCACTTCCATTCAGGGATTTTCAGAGGTTGGAGAAGACCGGCTGTTTTCTGATGAACTGCCTTGACACGCTGACAGACGTTGCATTCAGAAACGTATTGAGCAATTTCACGTTTCATGCTAGGCCACCAATACAGTGTCTTGAGATCCTGGTACATCTTTGTACTTCCAGGGTGTATGGAAAGAGGAGTTTCATGAGCCTCTTTGAGAATGACATCTTTGAGACTTTGAATTTGAGGAACTGCAATGCGTCCTTCGAAGAACACAGTTCCCTTGTCATCAATTGAGAAGCACTCAAATTTCTCATTGCCTGCTTTGATGTGTTCTACAATCTTCTTGATTTCAGCATCACGAAGTTGTTCAGAACGAATCTTGTCCTCGAGAGTTGGACTGGCTGTCAAGTTTGCAAGATAGCCTTGAGGAACAAGACCAAGATTCAGTTTTTGGAATTCTTCATGAAGAGGAGGTTGGCTTTCCATGATCATGAGATTATTGCAATACGACTTGCGACTGAGAGCATCTGCCATAACATTAGCCTTGCCTGGAGTGTAAGAAATGGTAAGATCAAAGTCTTTGATCTTTTCAATCCATCTCCTTTGTCTGAGGTTTAGATCTGGTTGGGTGAAGATGTACTTCAGACTCTTATGATCGGAAAAGATTTCAGTGCGATTACCCAACAAGTATTGTCTCCATTTCTTGAGGGCAAACACAACTGCTGCGAGTTCAAGGTCATGAGTGGGATAATTGAGCTCATGTGTGTTCAACTGACGTGAAGCATAAGCCACAACTTGGCGTTCTTGCATTAGAACTGCACCTAGACCTTGGAGAGAAGCATCACAGAATATTTGGAAAGGTTTGGAAGGATCTGGGCCAACCAGAACTGGTGTAGAAGTGAGTTTAGTCTTCAGGAGATTGAAGCTTTCCTCACATTGTGGAGACCAGACGAACTTCTTGTCCTTCTTTGTGAGGTCAGCGAGAGGTTTGGCAATCTTGGAGAAGTTTGGGACGAAGCGACGACAATAGCTAGCCAAGCCAAGAAAACTTCTTACTTGCTTCACCGTCTTTGGAGGTTTCCAATCAACAATTGCTTTAACCTTTTCTGGATCAATGGCTATGCCCTTGGCAGAGATGACATGACCAAGATAAACGACTTCGGAAATCCAAAACTCACATTTGGAGAACTTGGCATAGAGACGATGTTCACGAAGCTTCATGAGAGTGAGACGAAGATGTTCTTCATGCTCTTCCTCGGATTTTGAGTAGACAAGAATATCATCAAGATATACCACAACGAACTTGTCGAGGTATTCATGGAAGACAGAATTCATGAGTCGAGAGAAGGTCGCTGGTGCGTTTGTGAGACCAAAGGACATGACGGTGAATTCATATAGACCGTAGCGAGTGGTGAAGGCTGTCTTTGGAATATCCTCTTTTCTGATCTTTATTTGATGGTAACCCATTCTCAAGTCCAACTTGGAGAATATAGAGGCTCCAGCAAGTTGATCAAAAAGATCATCGATGCGAGGAATTGGATACTTATTTTTGATGGTCTTCTCGTTAAGAGGACGATAGTCAACAATGAGTCTCTTTGTTTGATCCTTCTTCGCAACGAACAGAGTTGGGCATCCCCAAGCCGAGGAACTAGGTTGAATGTAACCTTTTTCCATGTACATATCAATTTGTTCCATCAACAACTTCAGCTCGGGAGTTCCTATCTTGTAGGGATGCTTAGAGATTGGAGCAGTACCTGGTTCAAGTTCGATCACGAACTCAACAGCTCTGTCCGGAGGCATTCCTGGCAACTCTTCTGGAAAGACGTCAGGGAAGTCGCAAACCACCGGAACATTTTCAAGTGAAGGTAGAGGATTTGCATTGACGGTGTATAGCTGACTGGAACTTGATTCATGTGGAGAATAGATTATCTGGCCAGAAGGGTGGAACAGAGTTATTGACTTTTGAGCACAGTCAATTCTTGCTTTATTGGCCTTCAGCCAATCCATACCAAGAATGACGTCAATGTCAGAATTTCCAAGCAACATGAGAGAAGCAAGGAATAGATGACCTCCAATTAAGATTTGATTGTCCTTACTTATCTTGGAAGTCAACATTTGAGATCCCGGGGAGTGAACAGTGATCTGATTGCTTAGTGGAACCACAATTAGGTTGTTTGTTGTGGCAAAGGTCTTTGACACAAAAGAATGCGATGCTCCGGTATCAAACAACACTTTAGCTGGAATAGAGTTTACGGCAAGTGTACCGAGAACGACGTCAGGAGCTTCCTCAGCTTTGTCGATCTTGACATGATTCACCCTTGCGGTCCTCCCGACTGGCCTGTTGTTGGAGTTGAAGGCCTTAGGCGGGGGAGCGCGCACCATTGCCTGGTTTGTGTTAGGACGAGGTGGTGGCGGAGGTAGCTGCCTCTGCGTGCACTTGTCGGCGTAGTGTCCCGTCTGCTTGCACTTGTAGCATGTGACGACACGGAGGCCCTGGCCTTGGCTGCCCCATCGAAGCCCTTGGATCATGCCCCTGAGCAGGGTTGGGTGGGCGGGGAGCGAAGCCTGGAGAAGTTTGGGCATATGGAGCCCGAGTGACAGCACCATTTGGTACCCAGATGCGGCGCTTCTGCGGAGGGGTGGTCATGTTGGAGGAGGAACCACCCTCACGCGAGTGCTTGCGAGACTCCTCGAACGCCTTGCGCCCATTTTCTTCATTGAGCGTGGTGTTAACGAGATCCTTGAAGCTGTCGGACTTGACATTGGTGAGGGCATACTTGAGTTCCGGGTTAAAGCCTCTGCGGAACCTTGCCATCTTCTTAGCTTCAGTGGACACCTCATCTCCAGCGTATCGAGCGAGGCGATTGAACTCACTCTGATACCCGATGACGTCCAACTTGCCCTGCTTGAGAGAGCAAAACTCTTCACGCATTCTTTCCATGAGACCATCTGGAATGTGGTGTTTCAGGAAGGCTTCCTTGAAACGATCCCACGTGACTGGCATGCCAGTTCTCATGGCCTGGAAGTTTTCCCACCAAGAAGCTGCCTGACCCTTCAGCAGATAGGAAGCATACTTGACCATGTCTTCTTCAGCTACGTGTGCAATATCCAGAGCCTTGGCTATCTCACAAATCCAGTCATCAGCGTCTAGGGGCTCGCGTGTGGCCACGAAAGCTCTCGGACCCAGACTGAGAAACTCCTTGATGCTCACTCGTGGAGCTGTCTGGTTGATGTGCTGATTAGCCCGAAACTGAGCCATCTGCATCATGACTTGGGTCATCTGAGTCAACAGCTCCGTGATTGGCGGTGGTTCAGGCGTGGTGTTCCTTGTTGGCGGCATCCTGAATGGAAATGCATTTTAGCACAACAATAGAAAAGGATAGACTTGGCAACCAAAAGAGCGATTACTATGACGCATGAATAGATAACCAAAAGGTACACCATCACATGTTCAAGTACAACAGAATATCCAACACACCATAAATGGTTCGAATACCAAAGGATAACTAAACATAGCTAAGAATGGATACATCGGTACTCCCATGCTCATCACGCAGGACGGCGGCGAGGAGTACGGCAAGAGGTACGGTGAGGAGTACGCCCACGAAAGTAGGTGGAACGACGATCCGTAGATCTGACGTGGTCTGAGACCGACTCTAGGCGTGGTGAAGTACATAGCGTCGACTCCCTGTGCTCCAAAGCGGGGAATCCCAGTGTAACCAGCACCAAGGTTAAGGAGTGGACCTCTGATCGGCTCGTAACCTCCAGCATCTGGCAGACGCCCAACTGGCTGATCGAAACGTGCAAAGCGCTCGTCTCCAACAAAGTCTGTGGTGTAAGTCGCCAGACGAGTCAAAGCAAGGTAAAGCTGCTCTTTGACTGAAGCCAACTCCTGAGATAGTGTGCGGGCAACTGCGTCACTGTGTCTCACAAACTGAGCGGTGGTGTGCATCCTGGAGTTATCATGCTCGTAAACATCCAAGTTGTCGTAGAGAGTGAAGTGAGCTCCCTCCGAAGTGATGTAACCACGGGGAATGTGGCGATAAATAGAATCGTCAAATCCCCAATAGTCAGCACGAAGGACGGTGAGGCTCACATAAGCTGCCTGCTGCACAGCCATATCCACTATGGAACCCACTGCCTCGTAGCGGTGGACTACGCTCATGCCATCATCTGACAGAATGTAGACGACAGCCTGGTAGTAGGTCTGCTCAAACTCTCGCTGCTCCTCGTAGACCTGGTACTCTGGTGCCCAATGGAACCCCAGAAAAGTGACCATGTCTCTCAGCATCTCCGGATAACCGGTGGTGCTCTCACAACGAGTCATACGAACCACCTGCGGGTAGAACCTGAGATCCATCTGCAGATGATCGGGGAAACTTCGATTAGACGCCGGTAGAAGAACTGAAGTGGCAAGCAACAATAAGGTTCCAACGGACGAAAAAGGATCTTGAGAAGAACAGGATATCGAAGCAACATTTGGGAAACACGAGACCAAACACTCCTGAGGTACTACGGAAAACTCATCCGGGCTTCTAAAGGATGAATATCTACTGCTTAAGGAATAGAGGATCTGCTTCCGGGGCTTATGTGCCTCCGTTCTCAATCGTGAGTAGGCAACATGAAAAATCATGTCACAACCACCTCCATTCCTATGGTCTAGTAGATATAACCATCCTAGAGAAACCAGGATATGTGAAATCCTAACTTGAAAGTTTAGATGAGAAGAGAAAACAACGTTGCACTTCCTAACCAGAAAAAGGGAGGGTGGGTGGGGAAAGAAATTGTAACATCCCAAGTATGAAAATCTCCCCCTAGATGTTTGTTTCTTGTTTATTTTTGTTTTGCATCATGTCATCATATTCATTTGATTTTTGTTTGCATTGTTTTGCATTTGATCTCATTGTTTCCATCTGTTTTCTATTTGAATTCCAAAACAAAATTCAATTGTTGTTCATACTTGTTATGTTACAATGTGTCAAATAAAAAACTATAAAAACAAACAAATATTTGTTCCACTAAAATTGGAATCAAAAACTTAATTATTTGGCTTAACTTTCATTTATTTCTGTTGATACCAAATTGCTCAAATCATTTAATTTCCAAACAATAACATCAATTAAATTTATTTGGGAAAACCAAGTTGGTATTATGATGTGGTGACCAAAAACAAAACTCTATAAAATTTTCCCTAAATTTTTCCTAGCACAAACCTCTCCTTTTTCTCTCTAATTCCTTTGCAGCAAAAAAAATATAAATAACAGAAAAAGATTGAAGAGAGAAGGAGAGGGGGAATAGGGCCTGCAGCCCATTTGGGCCAGCCAACTGCCCCGAAGGCCTGGTAACCCCCTCGTCTTCTACCTTCGTACGGCAGGCAATCTAGCCTGCCCACGTCGGCATCAGACGCAGGCAACGGCGATCCCGTGCTCCACCTCCCCCTTAAGAACTCGAGTTCCCCCCCCCTCCTGCCCTAATTCCTCACCTCCCTCCTTCTCCCTCGAGCGCCGCAGCTCTTCTCCCTCTCTCTCGCTGCTTCTCCTCCCTTCTCTGTATCCTCCCCGAGAGCTCCATCACCGCCGACCTCTCCGGCTCGCCGCCGGCGCCACGGTGCCCGCCCGGCCGCGCTTGGGCCGGGAACGGAACCGGCGCGGCTCCCTCTCCCTCGCCGTGGCCTCCGTTTCCGCCGAGGCCACCGGAATCGCCGCCGCCATCCGAATGTTTCGCCGCCGGCCGCACCCTAACGACCACCACCGACGCCTCCTTCTCTCCCTCGCTGTAAGTCGTCGCCTCGCGTCCTTCCCTCTGCTCTCGCACCACCAACCGCTCGCACGGCCACCACGCAGCGGCACCGCCCGCCGGCCACCGCGGGCTCCCGAGCGCAGCGCTGCGAGCAGCCATGGCCGCCGGCCGCGCCAACTGCCTCTCGCTCGCTATCTGAAACCTGCACGCACAAAATTCAGTTAAAAATTCTTAACTGAACTATATACCCCAACCAGCGCCTGTACTGACAAGAACCGCTCCCAGCCCAACTGGCAGGGCACCCGTGCGCGCAAGTCCCAGCTCGCAGGATCGATTCCTGCGGGAGGCAAAATTGCCTCCCTTTTTCCTTGCGCGCAACCCCCGCGGGGCCCGCTTGTCATGGGCCCTGGAGGCCACGTCACCCTCTAGCCGCTCCACTCAGCGCCACAGTGGCGATGGCCCCACTGTCAGTGCCTGGGGCTGGCCACTGCGCGGTGCACCTAGCTAATTCCGCCCTTTTCTTTATTTTTAAGTCCAGTTTTTATTACAGTT
This sequence comes from Alopecurus myosuroides, assembly GCA_028641055.1. Lineage (NCBI taxonomy): Eukaryota > Viridiplantae > Streptophyta > Magnoliopsida > Poales > Poaceae > Alopecurus > Alopecurus myosuroides. Next base: position 11,727 of record JAPCYS010004071.1, read on the forward strand.
TAGTCCCTAAACTTCAAACCCAAATAACTTTTAAATCCCAACTCCAACTAAAATAAATAAAATATGTAATCTGAACCAAATTAAATCCTCTATCTAATTAAGCCATTTGTTTTCTGTTTTGACCATTGCAAATAATTTCAAATTTCAAATTCAAACTATTCCTTTCACATTTGCTAAATTCCATAACTAATTCAATATTAATCCAAATAACACAAACAAAATATGTTTTCCATGTCAAATTAAACCACCTAACCAAATATAAATATTGTTTCATGTTTTGAATAATTTAAATTGCCTAAATAATTTAAACCTTGTTTAAATCATTTAAAATTGATAAAATCATAACTTGCTCAAATTAAATTATTTTTGAACATGCAAAATATGTTTTCAACCTAGAAAAGCATAAACTTTTCAAATATGAATTTGAATTTATGTTTTGAACAAATAAAATTCAAATAAAATTCATGCTTGTTTTAAATTCATTTAAAACTTGTTTAATATTGTTTCAATCATAATAAATTCATCCTAATTCCTTTTTCAATATTTGAAACATGTAATCCACCTAAAATTGTGTGTTCTTTTCAGATATGAATTTTGTTATTTGTTTTGCACAATTTAAAGTGGTGAAAACAACCACTATTGGTGTAATCCCTTTAAGGAACCAAAATTCCCTAATTTAATAAATAAATTTCTAAATTGGTAAACCTTAACTCCATTTGATTATATTGTTGTCATTTTTCTGTTTTCCTCATCCATGCATCATGCTATTCCACTTTCACCTGTTGATTAGTTGTAAAACAATTATTTCAACCTAAATGCATGGGCTTTTCATATGCAACTCAACTTGCATGTGGGTCCATTTAAATTGTGTTACCATGTCAACTAGTTTATTTTTTATGCATCAATTAAATGGTCATGCATCATCCCATGATTGTGCACTATGCCATGTTATTGATTGTTTGTTCTCTGCGCTGTTTGTTTGCTTCTTCTCGAATAGACGACGACATTGATACAGACGATCTTACGACACCCTTCTGAGGTTTAGTCTCAGTACCAGGCTACTGAGTTTGCAGGCAAGTTATCACTCACATGAACCACTGTGTTCCTTTCAACATTGGTTACCGATACTTTTCCGTTGTCTATTTCTGCTAGCCATATGTATCGTTGCTTCTGTTACGAGCCTATCACATGATACCCTGAAACCATGATATTGCCTCACCTCCAGTCTATAACCCGTTGTTTGAGCCCGTGTCTTACTAGCATGCTTAGGGTTGTTTCTGCTCGAGTCTGTTACCCGTTACTTTCTGTTATCATATTCTGTTATGTTCTGGGGCTCGATGTTTAAACAACAACCTGTTAATGCTTGGGTAATAATAATTTGCTGATAAGGCACCGGCAGGAGGCCCGGCGTGGTTTTGAGGCCTGCTAGTGTCGACCCTAATTAGGAAAATGGTCTTGTCTACTGATCCATGATGAGCGTGCTCACCGCATCCGGGTGGTAGTATGGAACCCCCCTCGACTTTGACCTGATCCGCAGTTTGTCCGAAGAGCCACACTTAGTTCGGGTGTTCCATTTGCGCGTAAGCATGAATGGGTCGCTCCCATGGTTATGTGGTGATGATTATTATGATGATGATGCATAGGGCGAGGCCTGTGGTGCCGGGGGGTGTGGTTTTCACCCTTGCGCTTAGGTTAGGTCGGACTGGCCGGGACCTTATAGCTCCGTGGCTCCTAGGACAGGTTGTAGAGATGGTTCGGGCCGTGTCAAGCCAACCTGAGTTTTAGTTGGTGGCTTGAGTGTGTACGGGTACTGGAGCACACCCTGCAGGGATGAATCTTCTCGAGAATCCATGTTGTCCGCGGTTATGTGACGACTTGGTGAAAGTACTGGCTAACAAGTACTCAGACAACTTACACCTAACGATAATAACTTGACTAGTAATAGTTTTATTGACACAATAACCTGATCCATCATTAATCCAACTGTGTGAGTTATCCTTGGATTGCTTCTTTGGATAAGGGGCGAGATCCAGGATGGGTTTGTTTGGTGGTTAGTTATAGTTGGTTACGATACGTTATCTTATCTCCTTTCTGATAGCCGGAGGTCATAGTATGTTTTCTGTAGTTGGTTAGTGCAGCCCGCTGCCGCATCTTTTATATCACCCTTCCTTCCGTTGAACCCAGAGCATCTGTGCTTGGTGTTGACGGGTTACACTTTGGTGAACTGTGAGTCTTGCTTGCCAGTACGTTTATGTACTGACCCCTTTGGGGCTGTGGTTTCCGCAGACTACGTTTGCGAGGACCCCCATGGTGGCTACTACGTGGAGTACGACGAGGCTGCTGACGAGTAGATAGCGGACCGGGCAGGATCCGAGCTTCGTGGATGGGCTCCGTCTTTTTCGTTTCCGGCCTCTTAAGCCTATTTGGATCTTGTCTGTACTCAGACCTGTTGAATGCTTCGCTGTGATGTAATGATGTTATGTTGGGACATGTGTCCTCTGGATGATTGTTTGCTATCTCTGCTCTAGTGAGAGCTATTTGCAACTTATTTCCATCTTTTGTGTCTTAGAGATATGTTGTGTTATCACTTTGTTCAACGCCGTTGACGTACCATGTGTGTATGCTATGAAGTACGTCAATGGTAGTATCCTGATTTCTATGGGATGGTTTACGTAGACGATGAACAGATAGGGGTTGGTTGTCACACATACGTGTGTTGGCCTACTCGTAAGAGATGCGGGTGCCGGTAAGCCCCGTTAATCCATCAACTACTGTTCAACGGAACTGCGAGTATCCTCTAGAAGTCCGGGGTGCGACAAATGGTATCAGAGCCTGTCTGCCTGTAGGATCCCTTTTTTACTGGTCGCAGTTGAGTCTAGAAACTATTTTGTAGCTATATAGGAAAAATGAAACGTGAGAGTAGGAATTCTGCCATTTTATTTCTTTCCCACCCACCCTCCCTTTTCTGGTAAGGAAGTGCAACGTTGTTTTCTATTTCTCATCTAAACTTTCAAGTTAGGTTTTCACGTATCCTGGTTTCTCTAGGACGGTTATATCTACTAGACCATAGGAATGGAGGTGGTTGTGACATGATTTATCATGTTGCCTACTCACGATTGAGAACGGTGGCAAATAAGCCCCGAAAGCAGATCCTCTATTCCTTAAGCAGTAGATATTGATCCTTTAGAAGCCCGGATGGGTTTTCCCATAGTACCTCAGGTGTTTGTGGTCTCCTGTTTCCCAGTTGTTGCTTCGATATCGTCCTTCACAAATCTTTCTCTTCCGTGGTAACAACTTATCTGTTAATCCGTTGTTAACCTCCATCCTTGTTCTATGCTGTCGACTTACCGTCTGAAGTAATCCTTTTAAGCACTTATATTGGATTTTGTTACCCGGTTAGTGTGTTAACCTTGGTATCCTCTTCAGGATGGAAAGTGGTGACGAAGAACACACACTGCCACCTGAGATGGGGAAAGTGCTGTCTCAGATGACACAAGTTATAAAGCAGATGCAGCAGAACCAAGACCTTGGGAGTAATGGCAACGCCCGTGTGTCTATTCGGGAGTTCCTTGAGCTCAACCCGCGCACGTTTGATACCTCCTCCGAGCCATTGGATGCTGATGACTGGCTCCGTGAAATGAACCGTACTCTTGTGGTAGCTCATGTGGCTGACGAGGACCGTGTTCCTTACGTGACCTACCTTCTCCGTGGACAATCCATGTCTTGGTGGGAGAATTTCCAAGAAATGAGAGGTTCTAGTGTGGCAATCACGTGGGAGGATTTCAAGCAAGCCTTCGTGCGCCATCACATTCCCGATGGGCTCATGGAGAAAATGCGTGAGGAATTCTATTCTTTCACACAAGGCAATCTGGACGTTCTCGAATACCAAAGAGAGTTCAATCGTCTGGCTCGCTACGCCGGAGATGAAATCTCCACGGAAGCGAGAAAGATGGGAAAGTTCCGCAGGGGTCTCAACCCGGAACTCAAGTATGCTCTCACCAACGTCAAGGCCAAGAATTTTGAGGACCTCATCAACATCGCTCTAAATGAAGAGCATGGGCGCAAATTGGTTGAGGAATCTCGTAAGCACTCTCGTGAACAGGCTAATCTCTCAAAAGCTATCATGCCTCCACAAAAACGGAGAGTTTGGGTTCCATATACCACTCCAACACCGCCCATCTGCTTGCCAAGCCCGGCAGGATTTCTTGACCGCCCTCCCACCCCAGTGGTATCATCAGGAGGTGCTCCATCTCAGCCAGGTCCAACAACTCCTCGTTCTGTTGTTACATGCTACAAGTGTGGACAGCCGGGCCACTATTCCGATAAGTGTCCGCAAAGGCACCTCGTTCCACCTCCACCTCGCCACAGGTCGACCCCGACAAGAATACGTGGTCCTCCGTTGGGTTTCTACAACAGCAACGACCTTGGCGTGAGAACCGTTAAGGTGAACCATCTCAAGGCCCAGGGAGCAGAAGAATCTCCAGAGGTTGTAATGGGCACACTTCTTGTGAATTCGTATCGTGCTAAAGTCTTGTTCGATTCTGGTGCTTCACACTCTTTCATCTCTCAATGCTTTGCAAACAACAGTGGAATCAACTTCGAAACAGTTGTCTATCCCCTCCTAGTGAAATCACCGGGATCTAGCTGGCAAAGCAATAAAATTAGCCAGAACATCGAGATCACAATTGGAAACCTTCCATTCCAGGCATCTCCGATAGCTCTCCACTCTTCAGATATTGATGTCATTCTGGGGATGGATTGGCTGGTAGCCAACAAAGCAGTCATTGATTGTCCTGCTAAGTCTGTCAAAATCACACCCTTCTGGCCAGTCTACTTCCATGCTGAAAATCCAGTTGTTCAACTCTACACTCTCAATACAAATACTCTACCATCTATTGAAACTATTCCGGTGGTTTGTGAATTCCCTGATGTCTTCCCGGAAGAATTGCCAGGAATGCCTCCTGACAGAGCTGTTGAGTTCGTCATCGAACTTGAACCAGGCACTGCTCCAATCTCTAAGCATCCATACAAGATAGCTCCTCCTGAACTGAAGTTGTTGAAGGAGCAAATCGATATGTACATGGAGAAAGGTTACATTCAACCTAGTTCCTCGGCTTGGGGTTGCCCAACTCTGTTCGTTGCAAAGAAGGATCAAACAAAGAGACTTGTGGTTGACTATCGTCCTCTCAACGAGAAAACCATCAAAAACAAGTATCCAATTCCTCGTATCGATGATCTTTTTGATCAACTTGCTGGAGCCTCAATATTCTCCAAGCTGGACTTGAGGATGGGTTACCATCAAATAAAATCAGAAAGGAAGATATTCCAAAAACAGCTTTCACCACTCGGTACGGTCTATATGAATACACCGTCATGTCCTTTGGTCTCACCAATGCACCGGCGACATTCTCTCGACTAATGAATTCTGTCTTCCATGAATACCTCTACAAGTTCGTTGTGGTATATCTTGATGATATTCTTGTCTACTCAAAATCCGAGGAAGAGCATGGAGAACATCTTCGTCTCACTCTCATGAAACTTCGCGAGCATCGTCTATATGCCAAGTTCTCCAATGTGAGTTCTGGATTCCAGAAGTTGCTTACCTTGGTCATGTCATCTCTGCCAAGGGCATAGCCATTGATCCAGAAAAGGTTAAGGCAATTGTTGATTGGAAACCTCCTAAGACGGTGAAGCAAGTCAGAAGTTTTCTTGGCTTGGCTAGCTATTGTCGTCGCTTCGTCCAAAACTTCTCCAAGATTGCCAAACCTCTCACTGATCTCACAAAGAAGGACAAGAAGTTCGTTTGATCTCCACAATGTGATGAAAGTTTCAATCTCCTGAAGACTAAACTAACTTCTACACCAGTTCTGGTTGGCCCAGATACTACCAAACCTTTCCAGATATTCTGTGATGCTTCTCTCCAAGGTCTAGGTGCAGTTCTTATGCAAGAACGTCAAGTTGTGGCTTATGCTTCACGCCAGTTGAACGCACATGAGCTCAATTATCCCACACATGACCTTGAACTTGCAGCAGTTGTGTTTGCCCTCAAGAAATGGAGGCAATAATTGTTGGGTAATCGCACTGAAATCTTTTCCGATCATAAGAGTCTGAAATACATCTTCACTCAGCCAGATCTAAACCTCGGGCAAAGGAGATGGATTGAAAAGATCAAAGACTTCGATCTTACCATTTCTTACACTCCAGGCAAGGCTAATGTTATGGCCGATGCTCTCAGTCGCAAGTCGTATTGCAATAATCTCATGATCATGGAAAGCCAGCCTCCTCTTCATGAAGAATTCCAGAAGCTGAACCTTGGTCTTGTTCCGCAAGGTTATCTTGCAAACTTGACAGCCAGTCCAACTCTCGAGGACAAGATTCGTTCTGAACAACTTCGTGATGCTGAGATCAAGAAGATCGCAAATAACATCAAAGCAGGCAATGTGAAGTATCAGTGCTTCTCAATTGATGACAAGGGAACGGTGTTCTTCGAAGGACGCATTGCGGTTCCTCAAGTTCAAAGTCTCAAAGATGTTATTCTCAAGGAGGCTCATGAAACTCCTCTTTCCATACACCCTGGAAGTACAAATGTACCAGGATCTCAAGACACTGTATTGGTGGTCTGGCATGAAACGTGAAAGTGCTCAATACGTTTCTGAATGCGACGTTTGTCAACGTGTTAAGGCAGTTCATCAGAAAACAGCCGGTCTTCTCCAACCTCTGAAAATCCCTGAGTGGAAGTGGGACATGATTGAAATGGACTTCGTCACTGGTTTTCCAAAGTCCAAGAAGGGCAACGATGCAATCTTCGTTGTCATTGATCGTCTCACTAAGGTAGCTCACTTCTTTGCTGTCAAAGAAACAATCTCAGCTAGCCAGTTAGCAGAGCTCTACACAACAAAGATTGTTCCTCTTCATGGTGTTCCATTGGAAATAAGCTCAGACCGAAGCATATTCACTTCTCATTTCTGGAAGAGTTTTCAAGAAGCATTGGGCACCAAACTTCTGTTCAGCACAGCTTATCACCCTCAGTCTCAAGGGCAAGTCGAAAGAGTCAATCAGATTCTCGAGGATATGCTCAGAGCATGTGGTCTCTCCTTTGGCATGAAATGGGAGGATTGCCTTCCATATGCTGAATTCTCCTACAACAACAGCTTCCAGGCAAGCCTAGGCATGGCACCGTTTGAAGCACTCTATGGCCGCAGATGCAGGAGTCCAATCAATTGGTCTGGAGCTGGTGAACGTTCACTCTTAGGCCCTGACATTGTTAAGGAAGCCGAGGAGGAAGTTCACATCATTCGTGACAATCTCAAGATTGCTCAGTCTCGTCAGAAAAGCTACTATGACAGCAAGCACAGGGATATGATCTATGCACCTGGTAACAAAGCATATCTCCGTGTAACTCCCCTCAGAGGCACTCATCGTTTTGGTGTGAAAGGAAAGCTAGCACCGAGATACATTGGTCCTTTCAACATTCTCTCAAGGCGTGCGGAAAATGCCTATCGTCTTGAACTTCCAGAAAAACTATCCAAGGTGCACGATGTGTTTCACGTGTCACAGCTCAAGAGGTGTTTCAAAGATCCAGAGCGTGCAGTTGATCATGATTCCATTGAACTGCAAGATGATCTATCTTATGAGGAGCACCCTGTTCGTATTCTCGATGAGACCGAGCGTAAGACTCGCAACAAGAGCACCAAGTTCTTGAAAGTGCAATGGTCACATCATTCCGATAAAGAGGCAACGTGGGAGACCGAAGAGGATCTTCGCAAGAAGTATCCGGACCTTTTCCTTTCTCAGTAGGAATCTCGGGGCGCGATTCCTTCAAGGGGGGGGGGGGCGTTTTGTAACATCCCAAGTATGAAAATCTCCCCCTAGATGTTTGTTTCTTGTTTATTTTTGTTTTGCATCATGTCATCATATTCATTTGATTTTTGTTTGCATTGTTTTGCATTTGATCTCATTGTTTCCATCTATTTTCTATTTGAATTCCAAAACAAAATTCAATTGTTGTTCATACTTGTTATGTTATAATGTGTCAAATAAAAAACTATAAAAACAAACAAATATTTGTTCCACTAAAATTGGAATCAAAAACTTAATTATTTGGCTTAACTTTCATTTATTTCTGTTGATACCAAATTTCTCAAATCATTTAATTTCCAAACAATAACATCAATTAAATTTATTTGGGAAAACCAAGTTGGTATTATGATGTGGTGACCAAAAACAAAACTCTATAAAATTTTCCCTAAATTTTTCCTAGCACAAACCTCTCCTTTTTCTCTCTAATTCATTTGCAGCAAAAAAAAACATAAATAACAGAAAAAGATTGAAGAGAGAAGGAGAGGGGGAATAGGGCCTGCAGCCCATTTGGGCCAGCCAACTGCCCCGAAGGCCTGGTAACCCCCATCGTCTTCTACCTTCGTACGGCAGGCAATCTAGCCTGCCCACGTCGGCATCAGACGCAGGCAACGGCGATCCCGTGCTCCACCTCCCCCTTAAGAACTCGAGTTCCCCCCCGCCCTCCTGCCCTAATTCCTCACCTCCCTCCTTCTCCCTCGAGCGCCGCAGCTCTTCTCCCTCTCTCTCTCGCTGCTTCTCCTCCCTTCTCTGTATCCTCCCCGAGAGCTCCATCACCGCCGCCCTCTCCGGCTCGCCGCCGGCGCCACGGTGCCCGCCCGGCCGCGCTTGGGCCGGGAACGGAACCGGCGCGGCTCCCTCTCCCTCGCCGTGGCCTCCGTTTCCGCCGAGGCCACCGGAATCGCCGCCGCCATCCGAATGTTTCGCCGCCGGCCGCACCCTAACGACCACCACCGACGCCTCCTTCTCTCCCTCGCTGTAAGTCGTCGCCTCCGCGTCCTTCCCTCTGCTCTCGCACCACCAACCGCTCGCACGGCCACCACGCAGCGGCACCGCCCGCCGGCCACCGCGGGCTCCCGAGCGCAGCGCTGCGAGCAGCCATGGCCACCGGCCGCGCCAACTGCCTCTGTCGCTCGCTATCTGAAACCTGCACGCACAAAATTCAGTTAAAATTCTTAACTGAACTATATACCCCAACCAGCGCCTGTACCTGACAAGAACCGCTCCCAGCCCAACTGGCAGGGCACCCGTGCGCGCAAGTCCCAGCTCGCAGGATCGATTCCTGCGGGAGGCAAAATTGCCTCCCCTTTTTTCCTTGCGCGCAACCCCCGCGGGGCCCGCTTGTCATGGGCCCTGGAGGCTACGTCACCCTCTAGCCGCTCCACCTCAGTGCCACAGTGGCGATGGCCCCACTGTCAGTGCCTGGGGCTGGCCACTGCGCGGTGCACCTAGCTAATTCCGCCCTTTTTCTTTATTTTAAGTCCAGTTTTTATTACAGTTTAGTCCCTAAACTTCAAACCCAAATAACTTTTAAATCCCAACTCCAACTAAAATAAATAAAATATGTAATCTGAACCAAATTAAATCCTCTATCTAATTAAGCCATTTGTTTTCTGTTTTGACCATTGCAAATAATTTCAAATTTCAAATTCAAACTATTCCTTTCACATTTGCTAAATTCCATAACTAATTCAATATTAATCCAAATAACACAAACAAAATATGTTTTCCATGTCAAATTAAACCACCTAACCAAATATAAATTTTGTTTCATGTTTTGAATAATTTAAATTGCCTAAATAATTTAAACCTTGTTTAAATCATTTAAAATTGATAAAATCATAATTTGCTCAAATTAAATTATTTTTGAACATGCAAAATATGTTTTCAACCTAGAAAAGTATAAACTTTTCAAATATGAATTTGAATTTATGTTTTGAACAAATAAAATTCAAATAAATTCATGCTTGTTAAATTCATTTAAAACTTGTTTAATATTGTTTCAATCATAATAAATTCATCCTAATTCCTTTTTCAATATTTGAAACATGTAATCCACCTAAAATTGTGTGTTCTTTTCAGATATGAATTTTGTTATTTGTTTTGCACAATTTAAAGTGGTGAAAACAACCACTATTGGTGTAATCCCTTTAAGGAACCAAAATTCCCTAATTTAATAAATAAATTTCTAAATTGGTAAACCTTAACTCCATTTGATTCTATTGTTGTTATTTTTCTGTTTTCCTCATCCATGCATCATGCTATTCCACTTTCACCTGTTGATTAGTTGTAAAACAATTATTTCAACCTAAATGCATGGGCTTTTCATATGCAACTCAACTTGCATGTGGGTCCATTTAAATTGTGTTACCATGTCAACTAGTTTATTTTTGATGCATCAATTAAATGGCCATGCATCATACCATGATTGTGCACTATGCCATGTTATTGATTGTTTGTTCTCTGCGTTGTTTGTTTGCTTCTTCTCGAATAGACGACGACATTGATACAGACGATCTTACGACACCCCTTCTGAGATTTTAGCTCAGTACCAGGCTACTGAGTTTGCAGGCAAGTTATCACTCACATGAACCACTGTGTTCCTTTCAACATTGGTTACCGATACTTTTCCGTTGTCTATTTCTGCTAGCCATATGTATCGTTGCTTCTGTTACGAGCCTATCACATGATACCCTGAAACCATGATATTGCCTCACCTCCAGTCCTATAACCCCGTTGTTTGAGCCCGTGTCTTACTAGCATGCTTAGGGTTGTTTCTGCTCGAGTCTGTTACCCGTTACTTTCTGTTATCATATTTTGTTATGTTCTGGGGCTCGATGTTTAAACAACAACCTGTTAATGCTTGGGTAATAATAATTTGCTGATAAGGCACCGGCAGGAGGCCCGGCGTGGTTTTGAGGCCTGCTAGTGTCGACCCTAATTAGGAAAAGGGTCTTGTCTACTGATCCATGATGAGCGTGCTCACCGCATCCGGGTGGTAGTATGGAACCCCCCTCGACTTTGACCTGATCCGCAGTTTGTCCGAAGAGCCACACTTAGTTCGTGTGTTCCATTTGCGCGTAAGCATGAATGGGTCGCTCCCATGGTTACTGTTGGTGATGATTATTATGATGATGATGCATATAGGGCGAGGCCTGTGGTGCCGGGGGGTGTGGTTTTCACCCTTGCGCTTAGGTTAGGTCGGACTGGCCGGGACCTTATAGCTCCGTGGCTCCTAGGACAGGTTGTAGAGATGGTTCGGGTCGTGTCAAGTTAACCTGAGTTTTAGTTGGTGGCTTGAGTGTGTACGGGTACTGGAGCACACCCTGCAGGGATGAATCTTCTCGAGAAGCCGTGTTGTCCGCGGTTATGTGACGACTTGGTGAAAGTACTGGCTAACAAGTACTCAGAAAACTTACACCTAACGATAATAACTTGACTAGTAATAGTTTTATTGACACAATAACCTGATCCATCATTAATCCAACTGTGTGAGTTATCCTTGGATTGCTTCTTTGGATAAGGGACGAGATCCAGGATGGGTTTGTTTGGTGGTTAGTTATAGTTGGTTACGATACGTTATCTTATCTCCTTTCTGATAGCCGGAGGTCATAGTATGTTTTCTGTAGTTGGTTAGTGCAGCCCGCTGCCGCATCTTTTATATCACCCTTCCTTCCGTTGAACCCACAGCATCTGTGCTTGGTGTTGACGGGTTACACTTTGGTGAACTGTGAGTCTTGCTTGCCAGTACGTTTATGTACTGACCCCTTTGGGGCTGTGGTTTCCGCAGACTACGTTTCCGAGGACCCCCATGGTGGCTACTACGTGGAGTACGACGAGGCTGCTGACGAGTAGATAGCGGACCCGGGCAGGATCCGAGACTTCGTGGATGGGCTCCGTCTTTTTCGTTTCCGGCCTCTTAAGCCTATTTGGATCTTGTCTGTACTCAGACCTGTTGAATGCTTCCGCTGTGATGTAATGATGTTATGTTGGGACATGTGTCCTCTGGATGATTGTATTTGCTATCTCTGCTCTAGTGAGAGCTATTTGCAACTTATTTCCATCTTTTGTGTCTTAGAGATATGTTGTGTTATCACTTTGTTCAACGCCGTTGACGTACCATGTGTGTATGCTATGAAGTACGTCAATGGTAGTATCCTGATTTCTATGGGATGGTTTACGTAGACGATGAACAGATAGGGGTTGGTTGTCACACATACGTGTGTTGGCCTACTCGTAAGAGATGCGGGTGCCGGTAAGCCCCGTAATCCAATCAACTACTGTTCAACGGAACTGCGAGTATCCTCTAGAAGTCCGGGTGCGACAGAAATAAAAGAACATAATTCCTACTCTCACGTTTCATTTTTCCTATATAGCTACAAAATAGTTTCTAGACTCAACTGCGACCAGTAAAAGGGATCCTACAGACAGACAGGCTCTGATACCATTTGTCGCACCCGGACTTCTAGAGGATACACACAGCCCGCTAAATAGTAGATGATTGGCTTACGGGGCCTACCTTCACCCGCATCTCAATATAAGTAGGCCAACACGTAAACGTGTGACAACCATCCTCTACTATTCATCGTCTGTGAAACCATCCAATAGGAATCCGAATACTTCCATTGACGTACTTCATAACATACACACATGGTACGTCAACGGCATTTGAACAAGTGATACCACAACAAATCTCTAAGACACAAAGAAATAGAAATAAGTGGCAAAAGCTCTCACTAGAGCAGAGATAGCAAATACAGTCATGCAGAGGACACATGTCCCAACAAGTCATCATTACATCACAGCGGAAAGCATCCAAAGTGTCTGAGTACAGACAAGATCCAAATAGGCCTAAGAGGCCGGAAACGAAAAGAACGGAGCCCATCCACGAAGTCTCGGATCCTGCCCGGGTCCGCTATCTACTCGTCAGCAGCCTCGTCATACTCCACGTAGTAGCCACCATGGGGATCCTCGGAAACGTAGTCTGCAGAACCAGCAGCCCCAAAGGGGTCAGTACGGACGAGTACTGGCAAGCAAGACGCACAAGATACCAAAGTGTACCCGACAACACCAAGTACAAATGCTTTGGGTTCAACGGAAGATAGGGGATACAAAGGTGCGGCAGCAAGCTGCACTAACCAACTACAGAGACACGCTACAACATCCGGCTAAAAGAAAGGGATAAGATAGCGCATCGGAGCCAACTACCACTAACCTCAAACAAACCCATCCAGGATCTCGCACCTTATCCGAAGAAGCAATCTGAGGATAACCCACACAGTTGGATTAATGAAGGTTCAAGTTATTGTGTCAATATGCCTATTACTAGTCAAATTATTATTAATTAGGTGTAAGTTGTCTAATCCTTGTTAGCCAGCCCTATCACCAAGTCATCCATAACCGCGGACAACACGGCTTCTCGAGAAGATTTAACCCTGCAGGGATGCACCAATTTGGCCGTACACGTAAGAATAACCCGCCAGGCGGGGATCAAACCCACCAAGCAGGCCACTCAACACAACCCAACTCTTCTTCGCATCAAGCCCAAAGAACCCCGTGCAATTGAGCGCACGGCTAATCAAGCCCCACGAAGAAAAGGGGACCCTCATAGCACTCTAAGAACGTGTCTCCCTAAATGCCGACTACAAAAGTTACCACCCTGGCGCCAAGGGTTCGCACCTGCATATGCATGCGGCAAATGGAAAACCCGAACTAAATGAGGCGATTTGGACGAGATGCGAATCGAATCAAAGTTGCGGGGGGCGCCCATACACGCTTCCCACATGCGGTTAGCGCGCTCATCATGGATCTAGAGGACAAGAACTTTTCCTGAGTTCGACACTAGCAGGCCTCAAAACCATACCCGGCCTCCTGCCGGTGCCTTATCATCAAATTAGTATTACCTCAAACATTAACAGGTTGGTGTTTAACTATCGAGCCCCCAGAACATAATAAATATGGTAAAAGAAATAGCGGACATCAGACTCGAGCACAACAACCCTAAGCATGCTAGTAAGACACAGGCAACAGGCAACAGGGTTATAGGTGTGGAGGTGAGGCTATATCAGGGTTACAGGATAACATGTGATAGGATCGGGACACAAGCAACGAATCATAAGGCTACCAGATTAGACAACGGAAAGTATCGGTATCAAGTGTGGAAAGGACACAATGGTTCAGGTGAGTGAATACTTGCCTGCAAACTCAGTAGCCTGGTACTGGGCTAACTCCTCTGAAGTGGTGTCGTAAACCTCGTCTGTCTCACCGTCGTCGTCTAATCGAGAAGAAGCAAGCAAGCAACGAAGAGAGACGGACAATCAATAACATGGCATGATGGACAAACATGGGATGATGCATGACAATTTAATTGATGCATCAAATTAAAACAACGAGTAAGCAAGCAATATTAAATGGGCCCAATAGCAATTTAAATTGCAATTGGAAATTACCCATATGTTATGTTAGTGCATTTAATTGGTAAGGCAAGTGGCAGCAATGTGAGTTGAATTAAAATGCATGGGAATGCATTAAACAGGAAGAGTGCATGAATAGCTTCAGTTTGGTATACTACTTGTGAAAATTGGAATTATATTTATTTAGTTATGAATTTCACAATTTAAATGGGTTATTTAAGGAATTAATAAGTGGCAGCAATTTTAATTATGCAAAACAGGAATATTATTTTATAAACAGATAGAACAGTTCATTTTGTATGGAAAACATATTTTGTTTGTTAAAATTGGATTTTTTATGCCCAAATTATGAATTTTGCAATATTAAATGAATTAAACAAGGATTTAATTATTTCACCAATTTAAAAATACTCAAAACAGGAAACAAATTGCATATTTGAAATCTCAGGAAATTTTGAATGGAATACATATTTTGTTTGTGCAATTTGGAGTTAAAATGGCTAAGATATAATTTTTTACAAGTTTTAGGTGCAAATACCATTTCCTGGAAAAAGGAAAAACAAAACAGGGCCTTTTCTACCGTGTGCACTGCTACACATAGGGACTGACGGGTGGGGCAACGCTGGCGTGGCGCTGACCAGGCTGGGTGGAGGCTGAGGTGGCCACGGGGTCACAGACGTGTGGCCCCCATGGCTGTGCGCGTGCAGTGCAAAAATTGGGGCAAAAATGCCGCCTCGGGGATTCGACCCCGCGAGCGCGCGCTTGCGCCGAAGGAACAGGACCAACACGCTACGGATCGGATCGTGTCAGGTAAGGGATCTGACCCCTTTTGAGGTGTTGCAGGCGGACAAGCTGAAACTGAAACGAAAATTCAGCCTGTCGTTCGTCCGACAGAGAACGGAGACGGGCAGCGGCGGGGTTTCAGCACGGAAACGGCGGCGCTGGGATGCTGAGGTGTGCGATTGCAAGCGGATAAAAGGGGAGGGGTCCAGGGTGGCTCACCCTCGGCAGACGTCGTAGCAGAGGCTCGGCGAAGGACGTCGCGGTTGGGGAAGGATCGTCGACGAGGAGGAGCGGCAGTGGTGGCCGGCGGGAAGAAGAGGAAGCGTGGGGTGGTTCTGCTGCTCTCCAGGCTCGGTCGTGGTGACGAGGAGGGAGAGCGAGGCGTCGCGGTTCCGTTCCGCTGCTCAGCTCGACGCGGTAGCAGCCATGGCGACGGGGCTCTGACGGCGAGCTCTGAATTTCTTCCCCCCACGCCAACAGAAAACAGAGAGGAGTAGCGGGAGAGAGAGGGAAGCGGAGGCGGAGGGAGGAGGCGAGGGTTAGGGTTGCCCTAGGGGGGTAGATAAGGAGGGGGAGCAGGTAGGGGGCGACGTGGAGGTTTCCCCTCCACAGGAGCTTACCTGCTCCCTGCTCTCGTCCGTACGAGGAAGACGAAGCCAAGGGGACTTGGGCCTGGGGTCGTAGGTGGCCTGGGCCGGCCCGTTGGCTGGCCTGGCTGCCTTCCCCTTTTCTTTTTCTTTTTTTTTTGTAGAAAAGAAAAAGAGTTGAAAGAAAGGAAAAGAAGGGGTTTTTTGGGATCCTAAAAATTATGGTGATAATTTTTTATAAGTTCCTTACTAAAAAAAGCCCAGTTGCTCCAACTTTTGTTTTTCAAAATTTTAAATATTTGTTGTTGTTTGAATTTTAATCGAATTTTTTTGAATTTTGCAATAATTGAATTATTTGAAAATTACCCAAGTCTCTCATTTGGAAAAATCAAATTTATGGAAGCAAATAAATTATTTGATTTGAATATTTTATTTAAAAAAGTTGTAACAGACCAAGTGTGAAACATATTGATTTGAATTTATTTGAAATTTGAAATTCCACACATGAATGCATTATGATGACATGATGCAAGACTTAAATTTAACCAGAAACAAAGCAATTGGGATTGTTTTCATACTTGGGATGTTACACTAATTGAACAGTAGAACGGGGGTAGAGAAGCATACTCCGTGCAGTGTCTTATCCCTAGGAGAATTTCTCACAGAGCGCCGGCTAAAAACAGGAAAACAACGGAAAACGAGAACATTTTTCTTTATTTGGCCAATTTTTAGGGGACAGAAACCCCAAAACCTGGTGCGGAATTTACAACGGGCCCTGCCCGAACATGCTGAGGATGCACGCATGCTGCGGGAGCACTTGTGCTGCGAGGGGGGACCCGCACTACCTTTGACTCTTGTGGCGCGGTCAGCGTTGTGTTGCCCGGGGCATACCCGGGCACGCTGACTAGCCGACGCTCGTGCTGATCAGGCACTCACATAGCAGGGGCGTACCAGCTCTTCCTGCGCTTTGTGGCCGCGTCCCCAAGGATGGTACTGAGTGCGATCTGCCAGGTTTTCGCGGGAGATGGGCACACTTCCTGAACCTGGTTTGCCAGCCAGCCATTGCTAGCGGGTGGGGGGCGACAATCCCACAAGTGCCTCTCGTGGGTGGGGAAAGGGGCCCGGGGGCTACTCCCTCCGTCCCCCTTTTGGTATCGAGACCGCTTGTTGTGCCCACAGTAGGCTATTTCAATAACCGAAAGAGGGTCTCGGGTGCTAGAGGTCCAACCTTTGTCGAAGGATTGGGCCTCGTTCCTTTTCGCCCGACTATCATGCCGTTGAGGGGGCAGAACATGGCTCCCTCCCTGACCCCAGGTTCTCCCCCCGGGCTCTGCCGCCGCCACCCGGGACCATAGGTCCACCAGGCCTTGGTGGTTGGAAGGGACTTCTACGCGCACCCCTGCGCCCCTCCTCCCTTCCGGCAGGAGGGTGAGGGGGCCTCGAATCTGATGCTGGTCCGTGAGCTTCGGGCGTCGGTGCGTTCCAGCCCCCGGCGGTAGGGTGCTAGTCTCTGTCTTCAATGCCCTGTCTGTCGCAGTCGCAACCGGGGAACTGTTCGGACTCGGAAAAGTCGGACGGAGTTCCGATTGGCGCACCTGCATCTTCCTCCAGCGCATGTCGCTCTACGATCTGTCAGAGATCCTCCAGCTGCCAGATGACTCTGGCCTGTAGTTCTCGCTCCATATATGGTTGACGGGTGCTTCCCATGAAGACGAGGGTGATGGTGTCTTCTTGGGCCCCAAGCACCCGGCACGCCACGCGACGAAAACTCTCCGCGAACCGGCGGATGGATTCCCACCACCCCAGGATCAAACAATGAAGGTTGCTGGAGGTAGACGGAGGTGGGGTCAATGCACAGTCGCCAAAATCGAAGAGGCCGCACGGGTCGCCCCTCCACCGTGGGCAGCTATACCTTCTTTCTTGCTGGCCCCAGCCGGGGTCAGGCTCATAACTCTCGGGATGCATGGCCCGCGGGGCAGATGCACTTCCTGTGAGGGATGGTTGTCCCATGGCCACCGGGGCGGTGCCATGGCACCAAAAAATGTAGTCCGTTATGGCGACGAGTCCCTCAAGCCACAACTGAGATGGCGCGTCGTCTTCCACCGCTGGGGGAGGGTTGCGCAACATGGTTCGCATCGCTGCTAGCGTTTCGTCCTCCCACGAACGGTCGAAGGCCTCAGCCCTTGGATCGGCAAGATATGGGGGTGCCCGCCACGCCCACCGGAGCGACCAGTAGCGGGGGGGGGGGGTTGGTGGTGTGATCTTCTAAAGGCCGATCCTCGGGCCGCAGATCTTCCTTGTGAGGACTCCATGGAAGCAGGATAGCTCGAAGACGATGCAGAAGCTCGTGCCGTCGCTACCTGGCGCACCAGATGTCGCGTGTCGAAACGCGGACACCGAGAGTGACCAACGTCCAGCCCCCAGATTTGCTCGGCAGTGGGCGAGGGATACTATTGCACAATCTCTTCTAAGTTGGTGGAATGGGGTTGGAGGAGAGCTAAAGGCACAACACACAGACACTGATTTTTACCCAGGTTCAGGCCATCGCGAGATGGATCCCTACGTCATGCATGTCTGATCTAGAATTATATCGCCGGGGGAGGTTACAAGGGTAAGAATACAACTCCCTCCCCCCTCTCTCTCTCTTCTTTTCCCTTTTTCTTCCTCTTCTCCTCTCTCTGTCTGGCCGCCTTCCTCGCTCTTTCTCTTTTTCCCTCTTTATATCCTAGGGACCCTCCGACTTCCTGCTGCGGGATTCACACGTGTAGCCGTTGTTATGTGGAGGGTTACGCATGGGGCGGAATACGGAGGGACCGCCATCCACGTGTAACCGCCACCTACCCTCGATGCGCCACGCATCGCTTTCTTCCTATGATGGGCAGCCATGGGGTGGTTGTGTCTCCCGGGGCACCCCCCCCTCCCAGGGGGATAGCCGACTAGGGGAGCCGGGACTCGATCAATCAAGACCGTCTAAGATGGTGAAACATGCCCACACGTCCGACTCTCGGGGACCCCCCGAAGGCAGTACATATGATTACCTTGCTGGTCTTTATTGATTACTTGTTAAGAGAGTTGTTTCAAATAAGTTGATTGGTGTTGGATGGGAGAAAAATATTTCATACTTATAGTGCTGCAAAGGAAACCTGTTTAGACTGTGGCTAGTGACGTGGGGGTACTCGAGAGACCCCCCCCCCCCTCCGCACGATGGGCCTACCGGGTGTTGGTGGTATTCCCCAGAGACAATAATATTAAGTTATTATTCTATCTCCAAGTTCAGAATTGAGTTTATGTTACCATGCTATAACCGCTGTAGCACTTTAAAAGTGAGTTTTCAAAGGGAAATCTTTGTGCGGGTGTGAAGACATAAACAAACAAGAGTTCCTAATCTTGTCTCTAACATTAGATTGTATTTTGTGATATGATCATATTTTTCCTGATCACGGACTTAGAAGAAAGTCTAGCAAAACATGGGAGTTTATTGTTAGGGTAACAATAGTACTGAACCGGCCCGTGTGTATATTTGTTGCTAAAAGAGACTAAACAATCAGTATATGTTTTAGAACATACATATGAAGTTAACATTGGCTATAATTCCTATAATATGAGAATATCTAGTGACCACATGATCGAAAGTTATACTTTGGATATCATCAACTGTCTTGCCGTAACTAGGGACTATAACGGTGATGTCTAGGTATGACCTAGAAAGTGTAATGGAACTGAGATCGTTCAAGACTAGAACTTAACTCCTCTAGGCGATAGAGAGATACGTTCTTTTGGCCCTCTAAATATCACTGATGACATATTGTCTGGCCATACATAGTGTGATCTAATCACAAGGTCATCGGGGATATGGATGAAAAAATAGAACGATATCGGAAAACGAGTTATATGTGTTATGATCAAAGAGTTTGATCAGACTAGATCACATAGTCTCACCTCGTCGTATCGTTGGTATCATGAAGTTAAGGTAATAAATGCATTGAGTAACTTATAAGGTACCCTCATACATCGGGTAGACACACGAGCCATCATCGACGTCCACGATCCCGCTGTTGGTTATTGTTCCGTAAGTGCCCGAACATGTCTGTGTGTTATCGAGGCTTTATGGGTCACACGCTTAAGCCTTGACAACCTTTTATTGAGATAAATACTCCCTCTGTATCAAAATATAAGATGTTTTAGCATTTTGTAGATATAATGTATCTAGACATGTTTTAGTGTGTAGATTCATATGCATCTTACACTAAAACATGTCTAGTACATATTGTCTAGGAAATGCTAAAACATCTTATATTTCGATACGGAGGGAGTATTATGTTGTTATTGGTGTCATGAATGTTATGTTATTACGATATCATAGAAACAAGTCCGATGTCAATCGGAGTGGTTTCACGGAAATTACTATAAGAGAGAAATTATGTCGGTGGTTGGTATAATTTATATGAGAAGCTACGGGGGACATGAGATGTCCCAGGTTGTTAGAAATGAGTTTCTAACATAGTTAGATAATATCGATGATTTTATCTATAGGGGTAACGGTGTTCCGGAGATGTCCAGGGGGGACTTTTCTTATATGGAATGAGTGTCGGGGGTGGGCAGTTTTCCCCTATAGGAAAACCTAATTTGAGGGTTCGCCAGGAGGGGCCCATGGTCTCACAAAGTGCATGAGGATTCAAAAAGTATTTTATCTGAATTTATTGGATAAATAAATGAGAGGGAAAACGAAAAATAAAAAGAAAAAAATAAAAATAAAGGACGTGGGGAGTCCAAACCGAACTCTCCTAGGAGAGTGGTGCGGCCAAGCCAAGGTAGTGGGAACCCCCCCCCCCCCCATGTCAGGTCTCCTCCTTGCGCTGCTATATAAGCCCTCACCTTCTCCTCTTTGGAGACACAATCTTTTGAGCCTTTTAGACTTCTCTCTCTCATAGAATTAGAGATATAATTAGAGGTCATCTAGAATTACAGCCTCTAATTAGAGGTCTAATTAGAGCAGCTCTAATTGAATTAGATCATCTAATTCAAAACATCTCTAATTGGATTAGAGCATCTTCTAATCGGGTTTTTGAGTTATACTCTCCCTATTAGACCTAGCTCTGATTGTTTTCTCTCCCATATTTTCCTCTAAGGAATTTGTTTTTGTTATTTTCTCATATATAGATTTATTATACTAATAGATAAAGCTTTGCTATATATCACCAGATATTTAGTAGTCAACTCTTGATTTTGTCATAAAATATTTAGGACAAAAAAAGATTTATGATCCCTTTATTCCAACAGGAATTTCTTCAAGTATCTCAACTTGAACTTAACGGTACAAAATACTTTTTGACTCTAAGTCATTTGGATATTTCAGCCCTTTTATTATCTTTACTAATTACATGCACATCCTTTATTCCAGTCGCCTTGAAACTTTTATGTGCTATCATGGTTAAGTATTTCCTTGATAAGTAGCCATGCCTTAAGCCGATTGGCTCTCGGTTTTAGTCTAAAATTATTGTCAATTGGAAATGCTTCCGCTTGCATAATTTCTGATAAGTAATTTTGGTACTTCATCAATCCCTTCAAGAAACACTATCCTCCCACTTAATTCAACAAGGAATTAATTCCTTAAGAATCACATATTCATAGTAACAAAACTTGGTCACTTATGCGGTGGATCTATATGAGGATTTCCAATAAAATTGGAACAACCAACAAAGTGTAACTTTGTTTTTTTAACCTTAGGATTAAGTTTCAATATTTCAGAAACTTCTAGATTCTAATATTAATGTGTCTCTTTATAGTTTAATTTTCAAAACTATGACACAAAGTAAAGACAATATATATATGCTAAAATATGTTACTATCCATGCGTAATATCAAGAACTTATTTGCAAAGGAATCCTTTTTAGTGTTTGACTTGGTCAAACATGACCCGAAAACTTTCAAGACATCACTAAGACATGACTTCTAAAAAAAATTGAAGTCCCTTATCCATTGACTTGTTGATCACAAAATATTTCAGAATGAATGATATTTCATCAATTCAAAATATTTGTAATTTGACCATCCACAAAGGGATTGATCCATAATATTCTCATAAGATAACCAGGACTTCGTCCTATCAATCCACAAGAGTATTACATCGCAAAGCATGCGACCTTATTACAATAACTTGATCCTAATCTCATAAATCTTTCGAATTAATAAAAATAAAAGTTGAGATGTATTCATCCTTAGATGATCCTTTATGCGTCTAGCTTGACGCTCATCAACACCTTTTATTCTTCCGTCTTCTTACTTTCCGCAGCTCCGAGTGCATAAAATAATTTTAGCAATAGATATACCAGAGATACCGGTAAGAATGACACATATCATTCATGTATAACTCTTATACCTTTATCACCTTTGGTCAATTTATCCTTTTTCTTGAGGTAGATTTTACAATTCCTCTTCCAATACCCTTTCTTTTTATAGAAAAGGCATTTAGACTTACTTTGTGCAGAAAACTTGGGCTTATTCTGGGTCTTAGAATTCTTGCCCTTTCAGTTCCTTTTCTTCTTGTATGGTATTATTTGGGAAACCATCAATACTTGATTGTTTCCCTCCTTACACCAGCCTCGACAGTTTTCAGTATAGTAAGGAGCTCATTTGGGAGTGAAGCCAACACTAAATCTGTACTCAGCTCAGCCGGGTCCGGAAATCCCAAAGCCCGAAGCCTCATCTCGTAACCAAACATCTTGATTCCTAATCAGCTTGACGGTGCTACAGTTGGAAGAGCACGATCTACCTTGATATTTAAATGAGGAATCACCCTAATAATCACGTCCACTGCGCAATCAAGGGACAGAAAGAAAACATAATTAAACATGCACAAGTAAAACTAGTGATGTAGTATAGTCTTCCTTCATCTCCAACGAATCCCGCGTTGGCGGTGCAATGTCGAGGTTCATGACAAGTGCAATACTTCTACTTTCCTATCATCACCATGATCGGGTTTAGGGTGGTTTGTTAGCTACAAAATAGTGTTATGTAAAGCATCTCAAAATTCTAAACTTCGAGACTACACTGCATCATGTTTCCTGCAAAACAGAGTTAGACATCCCTAACGTTTATTGTGCATATTTTAGCGTGGTTGTGGGATATACAAAACGAACCGTTAAGTAACCTATGCTTCCATGAGGTATGATTATTCACATTGCTAGATTGACATTGCGGGGTGATTGAAACACAAACATTACCAAAACATCTAGAGCCTCAATCTAAACTTATTCATAACCATGACCCCGTGTGGATCCAATCCACATGCCCCTTCCACAATGATGTTTTTGAGACCAACTATAAAGAGACCCAAAGCTACCGAAGCACTTCTTTGGATCAAGCGAGATATGCTAAGGGGAACTCAAGAATCCTAGGATTGCCAGAAGTTTGTAAAAATATCAATATGCCATTGGAAACAAAACAACAGAGCTTATTGGGAAGCAATTATAAATAATCTGAACGCTGGAGAATTTTCCAACGTACTTGCATAAACGTATGCAATACCTGCACACTCCGGTGCACTAGACCAAATCTTGTACCTACGCATAGACCGCTCTGATACCATCGCTGGGTTGCGCAACGGGAATTTAATTTTTTTGCCAAACTACTAGGCAACCGCCAAAATCTCGCTGTGCAGATACAAGTGGATATAAATTCCAAGATCTAGTTTCGAGATCATGTACCCAACACCGTTGAAGCAGAAGAGGTGTCGATTATGATGTTGATGAAGCCTATAGAAGATCCTCACGCACAAGCCTGTGAGTGAGGATGTTGCTGACTCTCCATATCCAGCACCTTGATCCAGCAGACTTAGGGTCTCGCGTGTTACCCCTTTAAGAGTATGCACACATACGCCAGGGAAAATTCTGCAGCCTTCGTTGTCCAGGACTTGACGTTGTAGGTTTATATGAAGGTGGAGTTTTCAATACATGACAGAGAGCCAAATTATAAGAAGCTCTAATCCAATTAGAGACGACTCTAATCATGATTAGAAGATCTCTAAACCAATTAGAAGGGCTCTAATTAGTATTTATAATTACTAGAGAGGTTCTAAAACTATTATAAGTGCTCTAACTAGAAGCTCTTATTAGTTCTTCTAATTATTAGAGATATCTCTAATCAATTAGAAGTGCTCTAATTAGAAGCTCAAATTAGTCCTCTAATTCTTCTAGAGAAAGAGAGAGACAAAAAGGCTCAATTGTTATATCTCAAGGAGGAGGTGGGGTGGGGATTATATAGTGGGACAAGAAGGGAAACTCCCATGGGAGAGGGGGTTCGTTTCCCTCTCCTTGGCTTGGCCGCACGACTCCTCTTAGGAGGTTTCGGATTGGACTCCAAGTGGAGTCCAATCCCACCTCTTTTTTTCCTTTTAATTTTTTCCCTCTCATTTATTTCTCAAATAAATTCAGGAAAAATATTATGGAAACCTTGTGCACTATATGAGACCACGGGCCCCACCTGGCATTCCCTAAAATTAGGTTTTCCTCCGGGGGATATCTACTCCCACCCCCTCCGGCACTGCTTCCATATAAGGAAAGTCCCCTTGAACTCTTTCGGAACCCCGTTACACCAACAGATAAAAACATCGATATTATCTAAGAATGTCAGAAAAACATTTCCAACATCCTAGGATATCTCATACCCCTGGATTCGCTCTGTAAAGCGTGCAACCTCTTTTTCTCTTTCATAGTGACTCCAGAATAAATTTCGGTAGTAACAAAATTTGTTTCTATCACTCCGGAACATCTCATCCCCTCGTTATAAGTTCTCTCTAATATATAAAAAAAAATGTATAAACACTATTCTGGTGATACTCCTAGCTGATTCGAAACTAGCAATATACACAAAAATAATCCCAAACTTAAGTGTGTTTCCCCTACAGGTTCGATAGTGTGTGGACATAAAATTGGAAACTCTTTCCTTTTCAATAATCAATAGTGGGGCCGTGGACATCCATATTGACTCCCACATACTATACGAATGAACTTTTGAACCTGATGGTTATTATACAAATCTCCCATTACTCAGGATACAGAACTTACCTGAGACTATTGATTCCTGTATTGCCAGTGAAACAATCTCTTGTTCACAAATACCTTTGTCTCGTCTTATTATCCGGTAAGTTTTCGCTTTCTCGTTATCGTATCATGATATCCCACATGATGTATCATCATCATTGATACGTCTCAAACGTATCTATAATTTTTGATGATCCATGATGTTATTATATCAACTGCCACATGTTTTGTTTACACTCCATAGAATTTTTATGCAATTTTTGGGACTAGCCTATTAACAAGACGCCACACTGTCAGTTCCTATTTTCTCCTATTTTTCTTTTTCAGAAAAGCTATTCACAAAATATTCTCATAATTGGACGAAAATTGGCGTACGCAAATATTACAACAGAACACTCCAGAAGCTCGAAGGGGAGGATCAACCGACCCAGGAGGCAGCCACGCCACACCAGGGCGCGTCCACCCCTGGCGGGCGCCCTCCTATGGCGTGGGCCCCTCGGGTGACCACTGACGCTGCCCTTTCTCCTATATATTCCTTCTGCCCCGAAAAACCTAAAGACGATATCGATATTCCACGAAACATCCAGACGCCACCGGCGTCGTCAACCCTAGTTCGGGAGGGTTCTGAAGCTCTTCCCGACATCCTGCCAGAGAGGGGAATCATCACCGAAGGGCTCTATACCGCCATGCCTGCCTCCAGAGTGATGTGTGAGTATTTCATCCTTGGACTACGGGTCCATAGAAGTAGCTAGATGGTAGTATCTCCACTTTGTGCTATCATCTTTAGATCTTGTGAGCTTCCCTACATGATCAAGATCATCGTTATGTAATGCTGCATGTTGTGTTTGCTGGGATCCGATGAATATTGATACTATGAGCAAGTTGTTTATTTATCCATATGCATATGTTGTTTATATATTGCATGCTCTCCGTTGCTAGTAGATGCTTTGGCCAAGTAGATGCTTGTGACTCCAAGAGGGAGTATTTATGCTCGATAGTGGGTTCATGCCTCCATAAATCAGCCTTCGAGTGACTGAAACATGCACGGTTGTGGATGTGTTGTTGCCACCAGGGATAAAATAATGATGCTTAGTCTACGTGTCTTTTGCATTCTTTACATTACACACAATACTTCATGCAATAATATGTTGTTTGCAACTTAATACTAGAAGTGATGCAGATGCTTACCCGAAGATGGATTATTTAGTCATAGATGCGTTGCATAGTGAACATCTTGTCATATATTGCATTGTCATGCCCTCATTATTTGTCAATTCCCCAGCTGTAATCTGTTTACACAACATCCTAGAAATATTTATGGAGAGACACCACTAGCGAACTATGGATACCGGTCCATTTTTCTCATACTTTTAAACCACCTACTGCAATCATCTTGTTCTCTACTGTTTCCTGCAATCATCACTGTTTTCTGCATCATACATTTAATCCGTTTGTTTTCATCAAGACCAGAGAGATTGACAACCTCTCTATTTCGTTGGGGAAAAGTAGTGTATTTGCTTGTGTGCAGGTTCCACGTCATTTGCGCTGCTGACAACCTTCTGAAGAACCTCCGTGTCCTCATGGATTCGATAAACTTGGTTAATTTCAAGGGAAAGCTTGTCGTTGTTCTACATCAAACTCGCTTTGAGTAACCTAACGAACAACATGCCCCCAAGGAATCAAGCTTTCTGGCGTTGTTGCCAAGGATACTGGAATCTCCATATATAGGAGTCTCACACTTCCAAGCACTTTATTTTGTTTTTGTCTTGCTTGTTTTATTTTTGTTTTACTTTGTTTGCTCTAAAACCCAAAAACGCAAAAAAAAAAGATTCCTGCATTTAGTTTATTTTCAATTTTGTTTATTCTTTTGTCATCATGTTGTTTCCTAAATTCACTACCAAAGAAATCAAGGTAGGAAGTGGATCTATTATTGGGAAAAATAATATTGAAGAATTCCTTAATTTTGTAAGGAGGCGTGATGATTTTGAAGATAGATCTCTGGTGGAGCTAGCCCATAATTATGAAATTGCTATAACTTCTTTGGTGCGCATGCTAGAAGCTAGGTTTATTAACCTTCACCCTGTTATGCAACAAATGTTTCTTAAACTTCATGATATGGAGGATGGTGAAAAGAAAAAATTGTGCTAGAAACTTTGTTTAAGAAATCTGATGATGCGGCTAAGGAGGCTAGAAAAATCTTTGCTAAATATAAAATATTCTCTTGCTATGCTAATATTAAAAGAACTCTTGAATCTGTGGAAAAGGATAGAGCAAGTTATTGTCAAAAAAATTGTATTGAAAAAGAACTAGAGGTTCCTATTCCTTTTAAACTTATAGCTATGCATGAAGCTTTAGAGAACAATTTTGGGTGGATTGTAACTGAAAATCCTTTTGATGAAAGTAGTGAATCTGAAAGAAGTGAAAAATAAGATTCAGAAACTTACATATATAGCATACTTTGCATCATTGAAAAAACTTTTGAGCTTTCTTTCGGAAATTCTAAACTTGATAATACTTGATTCCCTACTTGCGCCTTGCTACAAGGCGTTAAAAAGAAGCGCTTATGAGAGGAAACCCATCAATTTTATTTTATGTTATTTTTGTTTTGTTGAGTCAAGATGTTTGTTGCTTCTGTAATAACATCTTTGTATCTTTTATTTGTTGTTTTGTTGTGCCAAGAAAAGTATCTAATGACTAGAAGGTACTTTTGTTGGGATTACTGTGCACGAACATATTTCTGGTATTCACTAAAAAAATTCCACACACTTATCAGAAAGTGATTTTGATCTAAATTTTTTTGCGTATTCCTGATATATGTAGTTTATCTTTTGTTATACTAAATTTTTTTTTATCTGAGCAACATAAGTGCCCCGAAAAAAAAATCATCTTTACGGACTGTTCTGGTTTTGACAGATTCTTTCTTTATTTTGCATTCTCTCTTTTATGAGTTTTGAGTGGATTCTTTTAGGTTGAAAGAGCTTCACTTATTGCTAGTGACAGTAGCTAATTTTTAAAATTAATTACTTATGAATTTTTTGTCCAAAAGGAACCAAGTGAGATTATTTCTTCTTGATGCACTAACCCCGCTAATCAGAAAAACATTAAAGTTTTGATGTGAAGGAAGTTTTTAAGTGTTAAGCGAGAAGGATGATAATGAAAGATCAAGAAGAGTGAAAAGATTAAGCTTGAAGAAGATCCTCTGTACCTCCCCAATATATTCAAGAAGACTCAATCGTCTAAGGTTGGGGATGCCCAAGGCATCCTCTTCTTCATCGACAAATTATCAGGTGATCTCTAGTGGTACTATATTTTTATTCGGTCGCAGCTTGTGCACTTTTCTTGGAGCGTCGGTGTGTTTTTGTTTCCAGTTTGTTTATATTTTGTTTGCTGTTCTATACTAGTTGGATCCTAGCATTCTTGTTTGGGAAATATACATGCTCCGCTTTTTTATTAGAATACCCATGTGCTTCGCTTATATTTATTGAGTATTCCTATTTGCTACTGCTATAACTTTTAGCACTCTATTTTCATATATCTCTTGTCAGGGCTATTAGTTTTCTTTTGAAGAAAGTACTCTCTTGCTTCACTTATATTTGTTTGGAGAGCTGATAAAATAAGTTGATTGGTGTTTGGTTGGAACAGAAAATTCTACATGTGGTATGGTAATAAAATGCTTACATAAGTCTTGTAGATCACTGTCTTGAGTAATTTGATGCTTGTCAATTGTTTTGAGTTACCAAGTAAGTAATGTTTAAACTTATGTATCATGTAAGTAATGGCTAGTAGTGAAGAACTACCGTAAAGCTTGTTGATATTTGGTAGTTCCAAAGTCTAGATAGTTTCTAGTAAAAGGTTTTGGTTAACAAGGAAGACAATGTGGAGTCTTGTAATTTTTCAACCATGTTTTTTATATAAGTCCTTGTTGTACCGGTTGATAGTTGTGTTTTCTTGAAAATCTTGCTAGCCTAAACTCTGTACTAAGAGGGAATACTGCTTGTGCATCCAAAACCCTTGAGACAAAATCCATGTAATTTGTGTCCACCATAACTACCTATTATGTGGTATTTCTCCGCCACTCCAAGTAAAATTTTCATGTGCTACCTTTAAAATATTCAAAACTCGTATACTCCCTTTTTTGTGTCACTGTTTACCAGCTCATGAGGATACGGGTAGACAGTTTTTATTTCGCTTGTTGATTAGACTTTACACACCTGTACTAGTGGCATATACATCCGCTTATCCAATTCGCTAGAAAAGCTGGCAACGGGATGCCTAGCCCCAAATTTGGTTACTACAAAATTCTCTTCACTCTTTTGGCCCCTGATTTATCAGTTAAGCAAAGTTAATAAGTGTGTAAACAAAAGAGAAGATGGATGATCTACTAATCACAGTAGAAATAACGTCCTTCATGGGAGCCTCTCTTGTAAAGTCTAGTTAACTTGTGACTTAATGTATTGCCTACTTGCTGATTCGTTAACCATTAACATACACATCTACCCCCAAAAATAGTCACTCCTCCATGCTATGTGATGGTTGGCAGGCACCCGAGGATTCGGTTAGCCATGATTTTTTATAGCAAAGATTGGGAGGAGTGTCAAATATTTTATGCTCTCTCTATATGTTTTTCAAAACTTAAAAGCTCTAGCACATGATTTAATACCTGCTTCCCTCTGTGAAGGGGCTTTCTTCTACTTTATTGTTGAGTCATTTTTCGTACATCTTTCTATCTCCACAAGCAAACACTAGTGTCAAATTTGGTACAACAGTTGTTATATAATGATATGTTTGACTTATTGCATTATTTTGCCTTGACAATATCCATGAGATATATATGTTAAAAAAGTTGAAGTCAGTGCTGAGACTAAATCTTCCTCTGTGTTGGTCAAACACTTTTATTTAGAATCTATTGTTTTGTGAGCTAACTTTTATGCAAATTCTTATAACCTCATTGTCTCCAAAGTACTATTCATGAAAGTTTGCACTTGTATGATTCATGTTGTTTACTCTTTGTTTACTTGTTAGCAAACTATAGACCATTGACTTGGATCACTTCATTCAGTTCATGTGCTTTGCATTACTATTTGATCAAGATTATGTTGGTAGCATGTATCCTAAAAAATAATGTTGTTTTATCGTTTACCTGCTCGAGGACGAGCAAGAACTAAGCTTGGGGATGTTTGATATGTCTCAAACGTATCTATACTTTTTGATGATCCATGATGTTATTATATCAATTGCCACGTGTTTTGTTTACACTTCATAGCATTTTTATGCATTTTATGGGACTAACCTATTAACAAGACGCAACAGTGACAGTTCCTGTTCTCTGTTGTTTTTCTCTTTCAGAAAACCTAGTCACAAAATATTCTCAGAATTGGACAAAAATTAGCGTACGCAAATATTACAACAGAAGACTCCAGAAGCCCGAATGGGAGGAGAAACCGACCCAGGAGGCGGCCACACCACACCAGGGCACAACCCACCCCTGGTCGCCGCCCTGCTGTGGCATGGGCCCTCGGTTGGCCACTGACGCCACCCTTTCGCCTATATATTTCTTCTGCCCCAAAAAACCTAAAGACGAGATCGATATTCCACGAAACATCTGGACGCCGCCGTTGTCGTCAACCCTAGTTCGGCTGGGTTTTGGAGCTCTTCCCGGCACCCTGCCAAAGAGGGGAATAATCACCGAAGGGCTCTACACCGCCATGCCTGCCTCCGGAGTGATGTGTGAGTAGTTCATCCTTAGACTACGGGTCCATAGCACTACCTAGATGGTAGTCTCTCCACTTTGTGTTATCATGTTTAGATCTTGTGAGCTGCCCTACATGATCAAGATCATCGTTATGTAATTCTACATGTTATGTTTGCTGGGATCCGATGAATATTGATACTATGAGAAAGTTGTTTATTTATCCATATGCCAATGTTGTTTATATCTTGCATGCTCTCCGTTTCTAGTAGAAGTTTTGGCCAAGTAGATGTGTGTGACTCCAAGAGGGAGTATTTATGCTCGATAGTGGGTTCATGCCTCCAGAAATCAGCGTTCGAGTGACTGAAACATACACGTTTGTGGATGTGTTGTTGCCACTAGGGATAAAATAATGATGCTTAGTCTACGTGTCTTTTGCATTTTTTATATTACACACAATACTTCATGCAAACTTAATACTGAAAGTGATGCGGGGGGGTCGGACCTCGACGGAGCGGGGCGGCACGGCGCGGTGAAGATGGTCCGGCGCCCGATCTGGTGCTTGGCTACGGCAGGCGGCAGGGAGCACGGCTGTACGCCGGCGGCTGGGTGGCGCTGGCCTGCGCGGGCCCGATCTGGGCCTAGCGGGCGGCAGTTGCTCCGGCCTGGCCATGCTCTCTCCCGATGGGGCGCCGGGTTCGGGCCAGAGGGGGCCCCTATCTGGTGGCTGCTTGCAGACCTGCCTATGGCGGTGGTGGGTGGTGCGGGTGCACCGTGGTAGGAGGATGGCGGCCACAGCCCTCATGCTGCAGCGTGGCGGCAGGAGCTTTACGGGCCTAGATCGGGCCCGGCCGGGCCAGGTGGGCCTGGTGTGCTCCTACTGCCATGTCCGGTCGGCAGCCGCGTCTCGCGGTGGAGAACGGTCTCCTCCATTGGGCGGAGGTGTTGCCGGTGGCCGGATCCGGGCCAGATGGGCCTAGACCCCGTCGTCGGCTTGCGGGATGCAATGCATCTTTGCTGCCCTCTTGCTACATCGCTCTGAGCCGGGCGGGCTTGGGACTAGCGCTCCTCTACCTCCATCGTCAGGTGGGCCATCGTGATGTTGTTTGTCTTGCCTCAGGTCTAGGTCCGCGGTTGCCAGGGCGGCGGCTCTGGTGGTGGGAGTCATGGCGCTCGTGGGCGGAGCTCATGGCTCGGGTGCATTCTAGTTGCCATGGTCGTGCGGGCGACGCGGTGGCTACTGCTCGACGAGTGGTGGGATTGGTGTGGCCGTGGCTACATCGTCCTCTGGAAGTGGAGGGTGTGCCGGGTGAAGACCCTGCCTTGCTTTGGCTAGGCCGGCGGCGACGGCGTCCGTGGGCGTCGTTCTCCTTCATGAATGCGTCGTTGTGGTTATCCTCCGTTCTTCGAGCTACTCCGGGTGAAAACCCTGATCCCTTGGATCCGGCGATTGCGGCATTCCGGTGTCGTCCCCTTCCTGAAGGCACCGCCGTGGAGTGCATCGTTCGTCGGAAGCGGCTTCGTCTACTTACAGGGTAGCGTAGTTGGTCTTTGCACCTTTGTATCTTGCCTTGGGTGTGTTTCGTGTGGTGTCGGTTGTGGTGTCGAGTTGTATGTTGCCTTGTATGTTGTTGCTTTATTTATAAAGCGGGGTGAAAGCCTGTTTCGTGGTGACAAACTCGGGTGAAGATCGGGTGGCCTCTCTTATCTGTGCCCATAAATTCTTGGCCAAGTACATTTGAACAAGGCATGAAATATGGTC
>JAPCYS010001679.1:0-43796 GCA_028641055.1 Alopecurus myosuroides
TTTTTTTTTTTCAATCCACGCCTAAAAATTCTCCTGGGGTCCAAGGAAAAATCATTAAAATAAGAAATTTTGCCTGCTGTAGCAAATTCACAATATTCCTCCCAAATCCCGCTTTTGCTCCTATGAGCAAATAACGGTTCGATTGAAATAACAATTTTGCGATATTGTAGCAAAAAGTTTCGTCCATATAAGAACACAAAAAAACGTACAGTATACATCGTAGCAAACATTTTGTTTCATTATAGCAAACACAGATAACAACTGAAATTGTGCTATTGTAGTAAAATAATGACTTTACCGGAGACATCACGGGAGATCTCGCCGGAAGTATTGCAGCAAACACTTTATACTATATAGCAAAAAGGGAAAACAATTATAGCAAAAATATTTTTTATATATTGTAGTAAAAATAACTTCGCCGGAGACATCGCCGGAGTTCCGGCCAGAGCAGTCGAACAGCGGTGCGCGCGGGGAGCAAGTGGGTCGCGCCTCCTGACGACGGACAGAGTGTAGGAGTTAACCTCCGGATGCGGCAGCGCCGGGAGCAGGTGGTTCGCATCTCGCGTCTCCCGGGCGATCCATGGTAGCACCTCCGGCTTCCCGCGATAGTGTTGGCTTGCCGTCGCCATCATCACGGCCAAACTCAAGGCCGAGGTGGTGTGTCCCCTCCAGCATGCCGATGACCTCGCCGTCACCTATCCTCTTGTGTGGAAGAGATTCGAGATGGGAAGAAGCAGGCGTCGGTGTTGGTGGAGGAGAAAACGGCGGCGGCGCGTGGCAGGGAGAGATACAGTGATGTGTTGGTGAGACGACGCCCGACGAGCTGGTCGAGGTAAGCTCAGGCTAGTGCTGGACTTTTGCTCGACACGGAGGTAGGAGAAGGAGGATGAGACGAAAGTGTGGACTGGAGAGACCGCGTGAGAAGATAAGGCACTGTCGCACCCGGACTTCTAGAGGATACTCGCAGTTCCGTTGAACAGTAGATGATTGGATTACGGGGCTTACCGGCACCCGCATCTCTTACGAGTAGGCCAACACACGTATGTGTGACAACCAACCCCTACTGTTCATCGTCTACGTAAACCATCCCATAGAAATCAGGATACTACCATTGACGTACTTCATACCATACACACATGGTACGTCAACGGGGTTGAACAAAGTGATAGCACAACATATCTCTAAGACACAAAAGATGGAAATAAGTTGCAAATAGCTCTCACTAGAGCAGAGATAGCAAATACAATCATCCAGAGGACACATGTCCCAACAATTCATCATTACATCACAGCGGAAGCATTCAACAGGTCTGAGTACAGACAAAACCAAATAGGCCTAAGAGGCCGGAAACGAAAGGACGGAGCCCATCCACGAAGTCTCGGATCCTTCCCGGGTCCGCTATCTACTTGTCAGCAGCCTCGTCATACTCCACGTAGCAGCCACCATGGGGATCCTCGGAATCGTAGTCTGCGGAAACCACAACCCCAAAGGGGTCAGTACATAAACGTACTGGTAAGCAAGACTCACAGTTCACCAAAATGTAACCTGTCAACACCCAGCACAGATGCTTTGGGTTCAACGGAAAAAAAGGGATATAAAAGATGCTGCAACTGGCTGCTCTAACCAACTACAGAGTTACTACCACTTCCGGCTAACAGAAAGAAGATAAGATAGCGTATCGTAACCAACTATAACTAACCACCAAACAAACCCATCCTGGATCTCGCCCCTTATCCAAAGAAGCAATCCGAGGATAACTCACACAGTTGGATTAATGATGGTTCAGGTTATTGTGTCAATAAACTTATTACTAGTCAAGTTATTACAGTTAGTAAGTTGTCTGAGTACTTGTTAGCCAGTACTTTCACCAAGTCGTCACATAACCGCGGACAACACGGCTTCTCGAGAAGATTCATCCCTGCAGGGTGTGCTCCAGTACCCGTACACACTCAAGCCACCAACTAAAACTCAGGTTGGCTTGACACGACTCGAACCATCTCTACAGCATGTCCTAGGAGCCACGGAGCTATAAGGTCCCAGCCATGCAACCGAATACTCAGTGCAAGTGTGCAAAACTCCCGCAGGACGCAACACCCCGGCAATACAGGCCTCGCCCTATATGTGTGCGTCATCATCATCATCAATAACCATGGGAGCGACCCATTCATGCGTATGATCCAAATGGAACACCCGAACTAAGTGTGGCTCTTCGGACAAACTGCGGATCAGATCAAAGCCGAGGGGGGTTCCATACCACCACCCGGATGCGGTGAGCACGCTCATCATGGATCAGTAGACAAGACCCTTTTCCTAATTAGGGTCGACACTAGCAGGCCTCAAAACCACGTCGGGCCTCCTGCCGGTGCCTTATCAGCAAATTATTATTACCCAAACATTAACAGGTTGATTGTTTAACATCGAGCCCCAGAACATAATAAAATATGATAACAGAAAGTAACTGACAGCAGACTCGAGCAAAAACAACCCTAAGCATGCTAGTAAGACACGGGCAACAAGCAACGGGGTGATAGGAGTGGAGGTGAGGCAATATCAGGTTTAAAGGATGACATATGATAGGATCGGAACACAAGCATCGATATATAGGGCTAGCAGAATAGACAACGGATAGTATCGGTATCCAATGTTGAAAGGAACACGCTGGTTCATGTGAGTGAATACTTGCCTGCAAGCTCAGCAGCCTGGTACTGAGCTAGATCCTCAGAAGGGGTGTCGTAAGATCGTCTGTCTCAACGTCGTCGTCTATCCGAGAAGAAGCAAACAAACAACGCAGAGAGACAAACAATCAATAACATGGCATAATGCACAATCATGGGATGATGCATGACCATTTAATTGATGCATAATAATAAACTAGTTGACATGGTAACAACATGATTAACTGGACCCACATGCAATTTGGGTTGCATATGAAAAGCCCATGAATTATGGTTGAACAATTGTTTTACAAATAACCAATAGGTGAAAGTGGATTAGTATGATGCATGGATGAGGAAAACAGAAAAATAACGACAATAGAAACAATTAGAAATAAGGTTTACCAAGTTTGAAATTTTATTTCTTAAGTTATAGAATTTTGGTTCCTTAAAGGTGTTACACAAGCATTTGTTGTTTTCACCAAATTTAATTGTTCAAAACAGATAACAAAGTTCATATTTGGAAAGAACACAAAATTTTAGATGGAGAACATATTTCATTTGTTGAATTTGGATTTAAAATGAGCAAGTTATTAATTTGGCAATTTTAATTGCACTAAATAAGAAACAGTTGTTTTCAGCAATTTAAATTATTCAAAATAGAAAACAAAGTTGATATTTGCAAAGTTCATGAAAAATGAAATGGAAAACATATTTTACATGTTGGAATTGGATTTGAATTGCCCAAGTTATGATTTTTTGCAATTTAAAAGGTTTAATTAAAGCATTGAATTATTGCACCACTTTTAATTAGGAAAACATTAAACAAATTGCATTGAAAAGATTGAAAACATGTAGCAAATGTTTCACTGGACATTTTGAGCTATTAAACATAATTTTTTGGTTATTAATGAATTTATTATGCAATTTTCCATAAACATTCTTATTCTGCCCTTTTTAGTAAACAGAGGGAAACATGCTCAAAATTAATTCAATTGTGACCAATTAAAATACCAATGTGTAGAGTTTGTTAAGACAAATTTTTAGAGCCCAAGTTTGCTTGAATTGGATGAGCAGAACTAAAGTTATGAAATTCCAAAGTTTCCACTTTTTATTGCATTTTCAGTAATTATTTATTTAGTGCAAAAATTAGTACAGAAACATATTGCAAACTTGACATTAATAGAAAGAGAACAAAATTATGAAGTCACAGGATTTTGAATCATTCAAATTGGAGCAATATTCAATTTTATATGGATTTTAGAATTAAGTGCTCAGATCTGAGTTTCTGAAATTCGGGCAGAAAAAAAAACAGAAAAAAAGGTGTTGCTTTTCTGCCTGGGGGGGGGATCGAACTCGGGACTTGAGGCTTGCGCGCAAGGAACAGCAACCAACTGGGTTGCTGCTGTGGTGTTGAAAGGGGACAGCTAGCAGGGTGGTTATGGTTCAGGAACTGCACCGAAATAAATCGGAAAATAAGCAGAAAAGGTGGGGTGCGGGGATTTGATCCTGGGAGCTGCTGGCTCGCGCGCAGCGAGCCCTACCATCTGGTCTGCTGCGCTGGTTTGATGCATAGCGGGATCTATTTGGTTTTGAACATAATAATCGAGGTTAACTGAAACTGCAAGCGCACACGTACACGTACAGGCGCTCATCTCTGACGACGAAACAGAGCAACCATGGCGAATTGGCATGGAAGAAATTGATGCCTAAACAGCGAGGAATCGAGAGGGGGGTTAGGGGAATGGAAAGAGGAGAGTACCCTCGTCGCAGGGGTGGTCGCGGCACGGCCGGGGGGATGCCGGAGGCGGCGGCGGCGTGCCGGCGAGCGGTGGCCGGTGACAGCAGGTAATGGAGGCGAGGTGCTTCTCGATGGCGGCGGAAACGGGAGAGAGGAGGGAGACAGGAGGGAGGAGGGGCGGCTAGGTTTAGGGTTAGGGTTAGGGTAGATATAGGAGGGGGAAGGGGTGGAGCAGTGGGGGCAGCAGGTCGCTATCCCCATGGCTGTCGTCATCGATCGTACGGAGGTAGGGGGAGACCGGTACCGGGCTGCAGCCTGGTGGGCTGGGCCTGCCTCTCCCCCTCTCCTGCGTTTTTCTCTTTTTTTTGCTTTTTATTATTTTTTTTGCTGCAACAGAAATAGGAAGGAAAGAAATGTTTTGGAGTTAGGAAAAATTAGGGAAAAATAATTATATTACCTATTTATGTAATAGCAACAGATTGCACCTTTTGTTTTACAAAAAAGTTCAAAATAAAAAGATGTTTGTGATTTGATTCAAATTTGGATGGATTTGATGATTAAGTGACTTAGTGAAAACAGGAATTAAATGTGGTGATCATATAGTTTTAATTGGAATCAAATGATCATAATTGTTTTGGTAATTTTCATTATTTGAAATTGGGTGCTGTTTGAAATTGAAATTGAATTTGAATGACATTGGAATTAAGTGAATTATTAAGAACAAAGTAATAGTGAGCCTTTTATTTTTCATGGAAACAAATTGGATGTTTTGATTGAACTTTTATTTGGAAAATAAATTGTAACATAACAAGTATGAACTAAAACATTTGATTAATGTTTGAAATTCAATTGTGAAAACAAATAAAAACAGATGCAAACAAGAAGGAAACAAATGCAATGAAGAAATGAGTATGATGACATGATGCAAAACTTTAATAAAACAAGAAACAAACATTCTAGGGATGTTTTCATACTTGGGATGTTACAAAACGCCCCCCTTGAAGGAATCGCGCCACGAGATTCCTACTGAGAAATGAAAAGGTCCGGATACTTCTTGCGAAGATCCTCTTCGGTCTCCCACGTTGCCTCTTTATCGGAATGATGGGACCACTGCACTTTCAAGAACTTGGTGCTCTTATTGCGAGTCTTACGCTCGGTCTCATCGAGAATTCGAACAGGGTGCTCCTCATAAGATAGATCTTCTTGCAGATCAATGGAATCATGATCAACTGCACGATCTGGATCTTTGAAACACCTCTTGAGCTGTGACACGTGAAACACATCGTGCACCTTGGATAGTTTTTCTGGAAGTTCAAGACGATAGGCATTTTCCGCACGCCTTGAGAGAATGTTGAAAGGACCAATGTATCTTGGTGCAAGCTTTCCTTTCACACCAAAACGATGAGTGCCTCTGAGGGGAGTTACACGGAGATATGCTTTGTCACCAGGTGCATAGATCATATCCCTGTGTTTGCTGTCATAGTAGCTTTTCTGACGAGACTGAGCAATCTTGAGATTGTCACGAATGATACGAACTTTCTCTTCGGCTTCCTTAACAATGTCAGGGCCTAAGAGTGAACGTTCACCAGCTCCAGACCAATTGATTGGACTCCTGCATCTGCGGCCATATAGAGCTTCAAATGGTGCCATGCCTAGGCTTGCTTGGAAGCTGTTGTTGTAGGAGAATTCAGCATATGGAAGGCAATCCTCCCATTTCATGTCAAAGGAGAGACCACATGCTCTGAGCATATCCTCGAGAATCTGATTGACTCTTTCGACTTGCCCTTGAGACTGAGGGTGATAAGCTGTGCTGAACAGAAGTTTGGTGCCCAATGCTTCTTGAAAACTCTTCCAGAAATGAGAAGTGAATATACTTCCACGGTCTGAGCTTATTTCCAATGGAACACCATGAAGAGGAACAATCTTTGCTGTGTAGAGCTCTACTAATTGGCTAGCTGAGATTGTTTCTTTGACATCAAAGAAGTGAGCTACTTTAGTGAGACGATCAATAACAACGAAGATTGCATCGTTGCCCTTCTTGGACCTTGGAAAATCAGTAACGAAGTCCATTTCAATCATGTCCCACTTCCACTCAGGGATTTTCAGAGGTTGGAGAAGGCCGTCTGTTTTCTGATGAACTGCCTTAACACGTTGACAAACATCGCATTCAGAAACGTATTGAGCAATTTCACGTTTCATGCCAGACCACCAATACAGTGTCTTGAGATCCTGGTACATCTTTGTACTTCCAGGGTGTATGGAAAGAGGAGTTTCATGAGCCTCCTTGAGAATAACATCTTTGAGACTTTGAATTTGAGGAACTGCAATGCGTCCTTCGAAGAACACAGTTCCCTTGTCATCAATTGAGAAGCACTCATACTTCACATTGCCTGCTTTGATGTTATTTGCGATCTTCTTGATCTCAGCATCACGAAGTTGTTCAGAACGAATCTTATCCTCGAGAGTTGGACTGGTTGTCAAGTTTGCAAGATAACCTTGAGGAACAAGACCAAGGTCCAGCTTCTGGAATTCTTCATGAAGAGGAGGTTGGCTTTCCATGATCATGAGATTATTGCAATACGACTTGCGACTGAGAGCATCGGCCATAACATTAGCCTTGCCTAGAGTGTAAGAAATGGTAAGATCGAAGTCTTTGATCTTTTCAATCCATCTCCTTTGCCTGAGGTTTAGATCTGGTTGAGTGAAGATGTATTTCAGACTCT
Source organism: Alopecurus myosuroides (assembly GCA_028641055.1). Classification (NCBI taxonomy): domain Eukaryota; kingdom Viridiplantae; phylum Streptophyta; class Magnoliopsida; order Poales; family Poaceae; genus Alopecurus; species Alopecurus myosuroides. Next base: position 7,119 of record JAPCYS010001679.1, read on the forward strand.
TATGATCGGAAAAGATTTCAGTGCGATTACCCAACAAGTATTGCCTCCATTTCTTGAGGGCAAACACAACTGCTGTAAGTTCTAGATCATGAGTGGGATAATTGAGCTCATGTGCATTCAACTGACGTGAAGCATAAGCCACAACTTGACGTTCTTGCATAAGAACTGCACCTAGACCTTGGAGAGAAGCATCACAGAATATCTGGAAAGGTTTGGTAGTATCTGGGCCAACCAGAACTGGTGTAGAAGTGAGTTTAGTCTTCAGGAGATTGAAACTTTCATCACACTGTGGAGACCAAACGAACTTCTTGTCCTTCTTTGTGAGATCAGTGAGAGATTTGGCAATCTTGGAAAAGTTTTGGACGAAACGACGGCAATAGCTAGCCAAGCCAAGAAAACTTCTGACTTGCTTTACCGTCTTAGGAGGTTTCCAATCAACAATTGCTTTAACCTTTTCTGGATCAATGGCTATGCCCTTGGCTGAGATGACATGACCAAGGTAAGCAACTTCTGGAATCCAGAACTCACATTTGGAGAACTTGGCATATAGACGATGCTCGCGAAGTTTCATGAGAGTGAGACGAAGATGTTCTCCATGCTCTTCCTCGGATTTTGAGTAGACAAGAATGTCATCAAGATATACCACAACGAACTTGTCGAGGTATTCATGGAAGACAGAATTCATGAGTCGAGAGAAAGTCGCCGGTGCATTGGTGAGGCCAAAGGACATGACGGTGTATTCATATAGACCGTAGCGAGTGGTGAAAGCTGTTTTTGGAATATCTTCCTTTCTGATCTTTATTTGATGGTAACCCATTCTCAAGTCTAGCTTGGAGAATATTGAGGCTCCAGCAAGTTGATCAAAAAGATCATCGATACGAGGAATTGGATACTTGTTTTTGATGGTTTTCTCGTTAAGAGGACGATAGTCAACAACGAGTCTCTTTGTTTGATCCTTCTTCGCAACGAACAGAGTTGGGCAACCCCAAGCCGAGGAACTAGGTTGAATGTAACCTTTCTCCATGTACATATCGATTTGCTCCTTCAACAACTTCAGTTCAGGAGGAGCTATCTTGTATGGATGCTTAGAGATTGGAGCAGTACCTGGTTCAAGTTCGATCACGAACTCAACCGCTCTGTCAGGAGGCATTCCTGGCAATTCTTCTGGAAAGACATCAGGGAATTCGCAAACCACCGGAATAGTTTCAATAGATGGTAGAGGATTTGCATTGAGAGTGTAGTTGAACAACTGGATTTTCAGCATGGAAGTAGACTATCTGGCCAGAAGGGTGTGTGATTTTGACAGACTTAGCAGGACAATCAATGACTGCTTTGTTGGCTACCAGCCAATCCATCCCAAGAATGACATCAATATGAAGAGTGGAGAGCTACCAGAGATGCCTGGAATGGAAGGTTTCCAATTGTGATCTCGATGTTCTGGCTAACTTTATTGCTTTGCCAGCTAGATCCCGGTGATTTCACTAGGAAAGGGATAGACAACTGTTCGAAGTTGATTCCACTGTTGTTTGCAAAGCATTGAGAGATGAAAGAGTGTGAAGCACCAGAATCGAACAAGACTTTAGCACGAAACGAGTTCACAAGAAGTGTGCCCATTACAACCTCTGGAGATTCTTCTGCTCCCTGGGCCTTGACATGGTTCACCCTCACAGTTCTCAAGACAGACTTGTTCCTGTTGCGGGGCCTAGGCGACGAAGTGTGTACCATCACATGATTGACATTAGATAGGTAGTGATGGTAGCTTGTTCTGCGGGCACTTGTAGGAGTAGTGTCCTGGTAGACCGCACTTGAAGCATGTACTAGCAGAACGAGGAGCTGTTGGACTTGGCTGAGATGGAGCACCTCCTAAAGATACCACTGGGGTGGAAGGGAGGGCAAGAAATCCTGCCGGGCTTGGCAAGCAGATGGGCGGTGTTGGAGTGGTATATGGAACCCAAACTCTTCGTTTTTGTGGAGGCATGATAGCTTTTGAGAGATTAGCCCGTTCACGAGAGTGCTTACGAGATTCCTCAACCAACTTGCGCCCATGCTCTTCATTTAGAGCAATGTTGATGAGGTCCTCAAAATTCTTGGCCTTGACGTTGGTGAGAGCATACTTGAGTTCCGGGTTGAGACCCCTGCGGAACTTTGCCATCTTTCTCGCTTCCGTGGAGATCTCATCTCCGGCGTAGCGAGACAGACGATTGAACTCTCTTTGGTATTCGAGAACGTCCAGATTGCTTTGTGTGAAAGAATAGAATTCCTCACACATTCTCTCCATGAGCCCATCGAGAATGTGATGGCGCACGAAGGCTTGCTTGAAATCCTCCCATGTGATTGCCACACTAGGACCTCTCATTTCTTGGAAATTCTCCCACCAAGACATGGATTGCCCACGGAGAAGGTAGGTCACGTAAGGAACACGGTCCTCGTCAGCCACATGAGCTACCATAAGAGTACGGTTCATTTCACGGAGCCAGTCATCAGCATCCAATGGCTCGGAGGAGGTATCAAACGTGCGCGGATTGAGCTCAAGGAACTCCCGAATAGACACCCGGGTGTTGCCATTACTCCCAAGGTCTTGGTTCTGCTGCATCTGCTTTATAACTTGTGTCATATGAGACAGCACTTTCCCCATCTCAGGTGGCAGTGTGTGTTCTTCGTCACCACTTTCCATCCTGAAGAGGATACCAAGATTAACACACTAACCGGATAACAAAATCCAATATAAGTGCTTAAAAGGATTACTTCAGACGGTAAGTCGACATCATAGAACAAGGATGGAGGTTAAAAACGGATCAACAGATAAGTTGTTACAACGGAAGATAAGATTTGTGAAGGACGATATCGAAGCAACAACTGGGAAACAGGAGACCACAAACACCTGAGGTACTACGGAGAAAACCCATCCGGGCTTCTAAAGGATCAATATCTACTGCTTAAGGAATAGAGGATCTGCTTCCGGGGCTTATTTGCCACCGTTCTCAATCGTGAGTAGGCAACATGATAAATCATGTCACAACCACCTCCATTCCTATGGTCTAGTAGATATAACCATCCTAGAGAAACCAGGATACGTGAAATCCTAACTTGAAAGTTTAGATGAGAAAGAGAAAACAACGTTGCACTTCCTTACCAGAAAAGGGAGGGTGGGTGGGGAAAGAAATAAAATGGCAGAATTCCTACTCTCACGTTTCATTTTTCCTATATAGCTACAAAATAGTTTCTAGACTCAACTGCGACCAGTAAAAGGGATCCTACAGGCAGACAGGCTCTGATACCATTTGTCGCACCCGGACTTCTAGAGGATACTCGCAGTTCCGTTGAACAGTAGATGATTGGATTACGGGGCTTACCGGCACCCGCATCTCTTACGAGTAGGCCAACACACGTATGTGTGACAACCAACCCCTACTGTTCATCGTCTACGTAAACCATCCCATAGAAATCAGGATACTACCATTGACGTACTTCATACCATACACACATGGTACGTCAACGGGGTTGAACAAAGTGATAGCACAACATATCTCTAAGACACAAAAGATGGAAATAATTTGCAAATAGCTCTCACTAGAGCAGAGATAGCAAATACAATCATCCAGAGGACACATGTCCCAACAATTCATCATTACATCACAGCGGAAGCATTCAACAGGTCTGAGTACAGATAAAACCAAATAGGCCTAAGAGGCCGGAAACGAAAGGACGGAGCCCATCCACGAAGTCTCGGATCCTGCCCGGGTCCGCTATCTACTCGTCAGCAGCCTCGTCGTACTCCACGTAGCAGCCACCATGGGGATCCTCGGAATCGTAGTCTGCGGAAACCACAGCCCCAAAGGGGTCAGTACATAAACGTACTGGCAAGCAAGACTCACAGTTCACCAAAATGTAACCCGTCAACACCCAGCACAGATGCTTTGGGTTCAACGCAAAAAAGGGGATATAAAAGATGCTGCAACTGGCTGCTCTAACCAACTACAGAGTTACTACCACTTCCGGCTAACAGAAAGAAGATAAGATAGCGTATCGTAACCAACTATAACTAACCACCAAACAAACCCATCCTGGATCTCGCCCCTTATCCAAAGAAGCAATCCGAGGATAACTCACACAGTTGGATTAATGATGGTTCAGGTTATTGTGTCAATAAACTTATTACTAGTCAAGTTATTACAGTTAGGTGTAAGTTGTCTGAGTACTTGTTAGCCAGTACTTTCACCAAGTCGTCACATAACCGCGGACAACACGGCTTCTCGAGAAGATTCATCCCTGCAGGGTGTGCTCCAGTACCCGTACACACTCAAGCCACCAACTAAAACTCAGGTTGGCTTGACACGACTCGAACCATCTCTACAGCCTGTCCTAGGAGCCACGGAGCTATAAGGTCCCAGCCACGCAGCCGAATACTCAGCGCAAGTGTGCAAAACTCCCGCAGGACGCAACACCCCGGCAATACAGGCCTCGCCCTATATGTGTGCGTCATCATCATCATCAGTAACCATGGGAGCGACCCATTCATGCGTATGATCCAAATGGAACACCCGAACTAAGTGTGGCTCTCCGGACAAACTGCGGATCAGATCAAAGCCGAGGGGGGTTCCAGACCACCACCCGGATGCGGTGAGCATGCTCATCATGGATCAGTAGACAAGACCCTTTTCCTAATTAGGGTCGACACTAGCAGGCCTCAAAACCACGCCAGGCCTCCTGCCGGTGCCTTATCAGCAAATTATTATTACCCAAACATTAACAGGTTGATTGTTTAACATCGAGCCCCATAACATAATAAAATATGGTAACAGAAAGTAACTGACAGCAGACTCGAGCAAAAACAACCCTAAGCATGCTAGTAAGACACGGGCAACAAGCAACGGGGTGATAGGAGTGGAGGTGAGGCAATATCAGGTTTAAAGGATGACATATGATAGGATCGGAACACAAGCATCGATATATAGGGCTAGCAGAATAGACAACAGATAGTATCGGTATCCAATGTTGAAAGGAACACGATGGTTCATGTGAGTGAATACTTGCCTGCAAGCTCAGCAGCCTGGTACTGAGCTAGATCCTCAGAAGGGGTGTCGTAAGATCGTCTGTCTCAACGTCGTCGTCTATCCGAGAAGAAGCAAACAAACAACGCAGAGAGACAAACAATCAATAACATGGCATAATGCACAATCATGGGATGATGCATGACCATTTAATTGATGCATAATAATAAACTAGTTGACATGGTAACAACATGATTAACTGGACCCACATGCAATTTGGGTTGCATATGAAAAGCCCATGAATTATGGTTGAACAATTGTTTTACAACTAACCAATATGTGAAAGTGGATTAGTATGATGCATGGATGTGGAAAACAGAAAAATAACGACAATAGAAACAATTAGAAATAAGGTTTACCAAGTTTGAAATTTTATTTCTTAAGTTATAGAATTTTGGTTCCTTAAAGGTGTTACACAAGCATTTGTTGTTTTCACCAAATTTAATTGTTCAAAACAGATAACAAAGTTCATATTTGGAAAGAACACAAAATTTTAGATGGAGAACATATTTTATTTGTTGAATTTGGATTTAAAATGAGCAAGTTATTAATTTGGCAATTTTAATTGCACTAAATAAGAAACAGTTGTTTTCAGCAATTTAAATTATTCAAAATAGAAAACAAAGTTGATATTTGCAAAGTTCATGAAAAATGGGATGGAAAACATATTTTACATGTTGGAATTGGATTTGAATTGCCCAAGTTATGAATTTTTGCAATTTAAAAGGTTTAATTAAAGCATTGAATTATTGCACCACTTTTAATTAGGAAAACATTAAACAAATTGCATTGAAAAGGTTGAAAACATGTAGCAAATGTTTCACTGAACATTTTGAGCTATTAAACATAATTTTTTGGTTATTAATGAATTTATTATGCAATTTTCCATAAACATTCTTATTCTGCCCTTTTTAGTAAACAGAGGGAAACATGCTCAAAATTAATTCAATTGTGACCAAATAAAATACCAATGTGTAGAGTTTGTTAAGACAAATTTTTAGAGCCCAAGTTTGCTTGAATTGGATGAGCAGAACTAAAGTTATGAAATTCCAAAGTTTCCACTTTTTATTGCATTTTCAGTAATTATTTATTTAGTGCAAAAATTAGTACAGAAACATATTGCAAACTTGATATTAATAGAAATAGCACAAAATTATGAAGCCACAGGATTTTGAATCATTCAAATTGGAGCAATATTCAATTTTATATGGATTTTAGAATTAAGTGCTCAGATCTGAGTTTCTGAAATTCGGGCAGAAAAAGAAAAAAACAGAAAAAAAAGGGGGGGATCGAACTCGGGACCTGAGGCTTGCACGCAAGGAACAGCAACCAACTGGGTTGCTGCTGTGGTGTTGAAAGGGGACAGCTAGCAGGGTGGTTATGGTTCAGGAACTGCACCGAAATAAATCGAAAAATAAGCAGAAAAGGTGGGGTGCGGGGATTTGATCCTGGGAGCTGCTGGCTCGCGCGCAGCGAGCCCTACCATCTGGTCTGCTGCGCTGGTTTGATGCATAGCGGGATCTATTTGGTTTTGAACATAATAATCGAGGTTAACTGAAACTGCAAGCTCACACGTACACGTACATGCGCTCATCTCTGACGACGAAACAGAGCAACCATGGCGAATTGGCATGGAAGAAATTGATGCCTAAACAGCGAGGAATCGAGAGGGGGGTTAGGGGAATGGAAAGAGGAGAGTACCCTCGTCGCAGGGGTGGTCGCGGCACGGCCGGGGGGGGTGCCGGAGGCGGCGGCGGCGTGCCGGCGAGCGGTGGCCGGTGACAACAGGTAATGGAGGCGAGGTGCTTCTCGATGGCGGCGGAAACGGGAGAGAGGAGGGAGACAGGAGGGAGGAGGGGCGGCTAGGTTTAGGGTTAGGGTTAGGGTAGATATAGGAGGGGGAAGGGGTGGAGCAGTGGGGGCAGCAGGTCGCTGTCCCCATGGCTGTCGTCATCGATCGTACGGAGGTAGGGGAGACCGGTACCGGGCTGCAGCCTGGTGGGCTGGGCCTGCCTCTCCCCCTCTCCTGCGGTTTTCTCTTTTTTTTTTTGCTTATTATTTTTTTTTTTGCTGCAAGAGAAATAGGAAGGAAAGAAAGGTTTTGGAGTTAGGAAAAATTAGGGAAAAATAATTATATTACCTATTTATGTAATAGCAACTTTTGTTTTACAAAAAAGTTCAAAATAAAAAGATGTTTGTGATTTGATTCAAATTTGGATGGATTTGATGATTAAGTGACTTAGTGAAAACAGGAATTAAATGTGGTGATCATATAGTTTTAATTGGAATCAAATGATCATAATTGTTTTGGTAATTTTCATTATTTGAAATTGGGTGCTGTTTGAAATTGAAATTGAATTTGAATGACATTGGAATTAAGTGAATTATTAAGAACAAAGTAATAGTGAGCCTTTTATTTTTCATGGAAACAAATTGGATGTTTTGATTGAACTTTTATTTGGAAAATAAATTGTAACATAACAAGTATGAACTAAAACATTTGATTAATGTTTGAAATTCAATTGTGAAAACAAATAAAAACAGATGCAAACAAGAAGGAAACAAATGCAATGAAGAAATGAGTATGATGACATGATGCAAAACTTTAATAAAACAAGAAACAAACATTCTAGGGATGTTTTCATACTTGGGATGTTACAGGCACCCGATGGGCCTGGTTGCTCTCGCCACGAGGGACGCGTGGCGCGCGTTAAAGACAGAGGAAGCTACGAGCAAAATCCTCCGGAGGTTGTAAAGCATTTCCCTTTTATTAGATAACAGGCAAGCGAACTTGCCCTGTTTAAACTTAATAAAGCACCAGGTCTGAGTACAAGACACTCCACACACTACAATGTTGAAGCCTTATAGCTTTGGCCAACGAAACACGAAGGGACTAATGAAAGCACAAATCTGGGGCCGACCTCCCCAAACACAACCGGACAGCACAAGAAGGGAACCGATGATCACGCCTCGCAGCGCTGAGGAGCAAGGGAGCTGAAGATGGACTTAAGCCCGGCGGACAACTGCAGTAGCTCCACCATGTCTTGTGCCTTTGCGAGATTTGCCCACATCTGCACGAACATAGACATTTTGAAAATAAAGTCAGATGGGTGCCTAGGGACAATTGCTTCAATGGAAAGCTTATTGCGCGTGAGCCAAATAACCAACACATCGCAGCAAACATCACTCATCTATTTCTATGTTGTTGGTCCCGCATCCCAACAAACTCCGGAGGACACTCCATCCCAACTTAGGGAGGACACACTCGAAGAACATGTGGGCAACATCCTCGATCGCACCACAGAAGGGACATTTTCCATCCGAAGGACCGTGCTTAGACGCGAGCTGCTTGTTAGGAGGGAGGCGGTCTAAGGCAAGTGATACGTCATAAACGTATCCCTAATTTTGGATGTTTCATGTTGTTTTCATGTTATTTCCCACATATCTGCTATACACTTTATGTCATTTTTATCGATTTTCCGGACTAACCTATTGACAAGATGCCACAGAACGAGTTCCCTGTTTTCTGTTGTTTTTAGTTTCAGAAAAGTTGTTCTGGAAATATTCTCGGAATTGGAAAATTCGAAACCCGGAAGTCTTAGAATTTCTGAAGGTTCCACGGAGTTCTGAAGAGACCCAAAGGGGGGCCTCAGGGGGCCCACACCATAGGGAGGCGCGCCCCCTGGCCGTGTCGTGGGGTGGTGTGGGGCCCTCAGGCCTCCACCGCCTCTACCCTTTCGCCTATTTATTCCCCCGGAGCGGAAACCCTAGAAATACTCCACTTCTCCCCCGAAAAACACCCGAGACCGCCGTCATCGCCATCCCGAGATTGGGAGGGTTCTGGAGCTCTCCCCGGCACCCTGTCGAGAGGGAAATTCATCAACGAAGGGGTCTACACCACGATGCCCTCCTCTGAAGTGATGCATGAGTAGTTCTTTGTTTTTGAACGTAAAGAACTTTATTAATTTAGCAGCATCTTACAAGGACGAGTGTGTACTGGTACACGCAATACGGAGCAATTACACCTGCATTTAGACAACATCTGTTGCTTGTACCTAAGCACCTGAAAGTGAAAGGTCTACCCTAGAGCTTAAGAGCAAGTCTAGCTTGATGATCAGCTCTAAAATTGATCCTCCTAGATATATGAAGGACCTCGGAATCAACAAAGGAAGAGCATGCTATTATATCAGCAAGTTGAGGTCTTATTGTCAAGTGTCCTGGAGTGTGGAGAAGATCACGAGCAGCTGCAGCAGTTGCTAATATGGCATTGTCAGCAGTTGCTAATATGGCATTGTCCGTCATAAAGGTTGCCTGGTTGATATGTAGCATTTCCGCGAGCTTATGGACCCGCGTGAGTAGTTCATCTCTGGACTACAGGTCCATGGAAGTAGCTAGATGGTTGTTCTCTCCACTTTGTACCTCATGTTTAGATCTTGTGAGATGCTTAACATGATCAAGATCATCTTTATGTAATGCTACATGTGGTGTTTGCTGGGATCCGATGAATGTTGAATGCTATGTCTTTTGATTATCAATCTATTATTTTATCTTCATGCATATGTTATTTATGATTTTGCGTGCTCTCCGTTGTTAGCAGATGCTCTGGCCAAGTAAATGCTAGTAACTCCAAGAGGGAGTATTTATGCTCGATAGTGGGTTCATGCCTCCTTTGCATCTGTGTGATGGGATACCGCTAAGCATTTAACTGTCAATGAGAATGTTAGAGAGCTGCAGTTGGATTTCGTTGCTATCTTGGAAACTGGTAGGTCTAGTTTCGAACAACGATTATTATCTCACTTGGCGGGGGGTCGAGACTTTTGTTGGTATTGTCTACCACCGCAGGGGAGATCAGGAGGGATACTAGTTGGTTTCAATAATGCCATTCTGACTGTTCAGAATGTTGTTGCGGGGGATTTTTATGTTAAATTCCACCTACGCACGAAGGACGATGGTTTCCTTTGGGCGTTGGTAGTAGTATATGGGGCTGCTCAAGATGATAAAAAAACCAGTTTTTCTGTCAGAACTGGTACGTATTTGTGATAGTGAGACTCGCCCTATTTTGGTAGGTGGAGATTTCAACATTATGAGGAGACCAACTGAAAAGGGTAGTGATAATTTTAATATAGGATGGCCATCAATTTTTAATGCCATTATCGAGAGCCTAGATCTCAAAGAGTTAGAGATGTCCGGAAGGCAATACACTTGGGTTAGTAGACGCGAAGTAACTACTTATGATAAGTTAGATCGTGTATTAGCAAGTGTTGAATGGGAACAGAAATTTCCACATGTTTTGGTTCAGGCTTTGGCCAGGACAAGATCCGATCATGTCCCCTTGTTCGTAGACTCGGGGAGTTCGGTTCACAAGGGAAATAAGTCAACATTCTCTTTCGAGTTATCTTGGCTTAGACAGGAGGGTTTTGTGATATGGTTACAAAGGAGTGGTTGTCTCAGCAGATGGGTGATTCACCTATTGAGAGATGGCAAAACAAAATTAGGCATCTTCGGAGTTTTTTACGGGGATGGGATAAAAATATGAGTGGGGAGTATAAGATTTTGCGGGATAAGCTGATTCTCTTGATTAATGAGCTAGACATAACAACAGAGACTATGACTCTTTCTGATGAGGAGAGGAAGTCCAAGAGGGAGGCTGATTTTTTATCTAGCTAAACTTAGAAGAGATGAGGAGTCCAAGTGGGCTCAACGTGCTAAAATGAGACACATTAAAGAAGGGGGAGACAATACAAAATACTTTCACCTAATGGCTAATGGGAAACATAGAAAGAAAAAGATATTTCAACTGGAACAGGATGAAGGGACCATTGTTGGTCAACAGAACCTGCAAGTTTTCATATCTGAATATTACAAAAAAATTGTTTGGCCCATCTGATAAAACATATATTTCGCTTGATGAGGGTAGGACTGCTGATATGCCTCAAGTATCTTTAGATGAAAACAATTTTTTAACTGCTCCTTTTTCTAAAGAGGAGGTTTTTGAGGCAATCACTCAAATGGAACTTAATAAAGCACCGGGACCGGATGGGTTCCCGGCTGAGTTCTATAAGAAGTTTTGGGATGTGATTAAGCTTGACATGATGTCCATGTTTGCTCAATTACATGCTGCTGAGTTGCAACTTTATAAGTTGAAATTTGGGGTGATTACTCTTTTACCTAAAAAGGAGGATGAAGCTAGAATAGAGCAGTATAGACCTATTTTCTTACTGAATGTAAGCTTTTTTTTTTTTTTACTAAGGTTGGTACCAATAGAGTTAGTGCGATTGCGCAGCGTATTATAAAACCCACCCAGTCTGCATTTCTACCTAGTAGAAATATTTTAGAAGGGGTAGTGGTCTTACATGAGACTATACATGAGCTTCACACTAAGAAAATGAATGGGGTTTTATTTAAAATTGATTTTGAGAAGCCTTATGACAAGGTCAGTTGGTCTTTCTTGCAACAAACACTTATGATGAAAGGTTTTTCTCCACAGTGGTGTGACTGGGTAGCGAGATTTGTTCAGGGAGGAAGTGTTGGTATTAGGGTGAATGATGATATTGGTCATTATTTCCAAACTTTAAAAGGACTAAGACAGGGGGATCCGTTATCTCCTATTTTATTTAATCTCGTTGCTGATATGTTAGCAGTCATAATTGCTAGGGCAAAGGAGGATGGTAGTGTTGGGAGTCTTGTACCTCATTTGGTGGAAGGGGGGTCTCAATTCTACAATATGCAGATGATACAAATTTGTTTATGGAGCATGACCTTGATAAGGCAGTCAATATGAAATTAATTCTTTCATTATTCGAACAACTATCTGGGCTTAAGATCAATTTTCAAAAGAGTGAAATTTTCTGTTTTGGTGATGCGGTTCAGTCTGAGGATGAGTACCGTCACATTTTTGGTGTGATGTGGGTCAGTTACCCTTTAAGTACTTGGGCATCCCAATTCATTATAGAAAACTTTTAAACAAAGAATGGCGTCCGATTGAGGACCGTTTTGAAAACAAACTCAGTGCTTGTATAGGTAAATTGCTCTCTTATGGAGATAGATTGGTGCTTATCAATTCAGTACTTTCGAGTTTACCTATGTTTTTCTTACCCTTTTTTGAGATACCTATTGGGGTACGGAAAAAATTGGACTTGTTTAGATCTCGCTTTTTTTGGCAGAGCGATCAAAAGAAGAAAAAATATAGATCAACAAGGTGGAATATAATATGTCGACCCAAGGATCAAGGGGGTTTGGGGATTGAGGTTTTAGAGATAAAAAAAAAGTGTCTCCTAAGCAAATGGCTTTATAAACTCCTTACCGAAGAGGGGGTGTGGAGTGAGATACTACATAGTAAATATATTAAAGATTTACCGTTGCAACAGGTGGAAGCGAAACATACTGACTCACCTTTCTGGAAAGGGTTGATGCGAGTCAAAACTGATTTCTTTGCACGGGTTCAACACACGTTGGGTGACGGTCAGACCATACGGACGTTTGGTTAGGAGATACTACTTTAGCTGCACAATACCCGACTCTCTATAATATGGTGCGACATAAAGATGTTTATATCTCACAATACCCGAATCATGCAAATATCTAGATCTAGTACAGTAGACAAACTGATCCAATCTATAGCTAGAACTAGACATAAGAATTCCAGGAGTATCTCATACAGATGGAATAGAATTACGTACGATGAAGCGGTTGCGGCACCGCCGTTGTTGTTGTCCACGTCGGCCATGTCGTCGATGAAGAGGTTGCCGATGTCGGGGAAGAAATCGTCGTTGGGGAAGTGGTCGCCGTCAGCAGTCGCGCTCATGCGCTCCCCAAAAACCTGATCGCCCCTCTCCCGTACAGGATCACAAGAGGCGGGGAACCGGAGGCCTGCTGTCACTTCTCGCGGTGCACGCCGGAAGGAGGGATAGAGAAGACTTGAATTGGCGGCGCAGTGTTTTGGAACGGTATGACGAAGTGGCGGCTAGGGTTTACCGTATGCGCGTATTTATATGCGGGCTGGGAGAGACGTGGGCGTAACTCCACGTCTGAGTTCATTCCCGCAACCCGCGGCGCGGCGCGGCGCGTCGCGTCGCGACGAGGCGGGCGGCGGAGGAGGAGGAGCGCGCGTGTGGCACACCTCTCCTCTTGCCTTGCCTACTCATACATGAGATAGAATGGCTCACCTTATAAGATGGTTCCACTCTTTTCAAACTAGCAATGTGGGACTAAATTTAGTCTCACTCACTCCACTTATTCATGAATGGGCCATGACAATTTCAGGATTTTTAGTGGGCTTAATGGGCTAGCCAAGTGAGCCCATATGATGGAGCCCATGTAAATTCCAACAGATCTTACAAACTAAGATAACCTTAACATGTATATTAATCACGAAAACAGAATCGTCACCGGTTCATCGCTAGCATAGCTGGGTCCATGGATGCACGGTGTCCGACCGGCCGCCGATGAAGGAACGGGAGTAGTACCACGGTCCTAGCTAGGCCGAGGCGTGCCGACAGGAAGACAGCGCCGGCCGGACAAGGCAGGCGTCCCTCCCAGGCTCTCTCTAGCTCGTTCCAGTCACGACCTGGGATAACCATGCCGCACCCATACCCACGTACCCTTCAACGTGTCGTACCTCCGCTGCCTTGCCCAACGCGTGTCAACAACTGCCGGGAGAGCGGCGGTGCTTTACGTCCTCGTCGTCGCACACGCGCCGTCTCCTGGCTGCCCGGCCCGCCTCCTCGCTCGCTCTATAAAGGCGCCGCTACGTCCTCCTTCACCAGCATCAAGCAACCACACACACACCGTGCAAGCAGCCGCACGCACAACACAACACACGTACTCCGTTTCCAGTTGAGGAGCCATGGCATCAGGGCAGGAGAGGTCGGAGCTGGACAGCAAGGCCCGCGAGGGGCAGACTGTCGTCCCCGGCGGCACCGGCGGGAAGTCCCTCGAGGCACAGGAGAAACTCGCCCAAGGTAGATATACCTACGTAATGCACTGAAACTGCGCGTCGTTCAAGTACTGAGATACTGATTACCAGCACCCTTTTGCAACACGCATTCGTGCAGGGCGCAGCCGCGGCGGGCAGACCCGGAAGGACCAGCTCGGGGAGGAAGGGTACAGCGAGATGGGGCGCAAGGGTGGCCTGAGCAGCAATGACGAGTCCGGCGGCGAGCGGGCCGGCAGGGAGGGCATCGACATCGACGAGTCCAAGTTCAGGACCAAGTCCTAGATGTATGATGGCCAGCGCCTAGCTAGCAGAGCAGAGCAAAGCAAGACGACTGCTTAGGTTGGCTGTTAGTTTACCATGTCGAATGATGTAGGTCAGATCCTGACGTGTACACGCATGTAGGCGATCATATGTACGTATATGGTCATGTGTGGCTGTAGAATGTACGTAGGTACTGATGGTCGGTCAGGTCCGGTGATCAGGTGTCCGTGTCTGTAGCTGTGGCGCAGGTGGCTTCTCCGCCTAGGCCCGACAGTGTCCTAGTGTCTGTTGTATCCTTACATCTTCAGTAATATGGTCGTCGTTGCTGAAATACCATGGTTTGTATGTTTCCAGTTGTTGCTGCTCGAAAAGTTCTCCACTCCGCTCATTTCGACAGTAAGAACACATATCGCATTAGCAGCCACTGCCGCAGGATTTTGCCGTTGGGTATGCCACACTAAAAAAATTGTTGGTCATTTCAATAAAATATATTTACCAGTATATAAGAAATTGTAGAATTTGCCATGTAACCGTGGCAAGGAGAGGACTAGTATGAAATCTAATAGACGGCTCGGATTACAACGCGGAGATTAGGCCCATTCAGCCCAAGAAGGCCTAAGTATCAAGAAAAAAAAAAGAAAAAAAGAGGAGCCATAGCCAGCGTGTTGACACTTTTCACATCGACATCAAACCGAATTCACACGCCGCCGCCCCCAGATGCCACCACCGTCGCTTGCTGCCGCCGACGCCTCACGCATGTTTTCACATCGACATCAAACCGAATTCACACGCCGCCGTCCCAGATGCCACCACCGTCGCTTGCTGCCGCCGACGCCTCAACCTCACGCATGCCCGAGCCACTGGTAGAAAACAGGCCTACAGTCCTGGTTCGCCAGGCCCATTAATCCTGTCCGGGCAACCGGGACTAGCTACGCGCGACTAAAGGCCCCCCCTATAGTCCCATCTCTTACGGACCGGGACTAAAGGCCTGTCCACGTGGGCGGGTGGCGGAGCCTGGGGTCGGAGGACATTTAGTCCCGGTTGGCCACATGAACCGGGACTAGATTTATTTCGTAATTTTTTTTAATTCATTTGGTTTCTAATTATTTTTCTCACCTTTTTTCACTCTCTTTTTTTCACTCCTTTTTTCACTCCCTTTTTTTCACTCCCTTTTTTTCTCACAATTTGTATTATTTGCTTAGTGTCTAACTAAGATTATCTCTAGTCAAATTAGTTACATGGTCAAACTTTCCGCTCGGTCACCCATCCTCCCACTACTCTAGCACTAGCACGCTTAACTTCCGAGTTCCATCCGTCCCGAATCCAAGTGTTTCTCACGCATGTATATGATAGTAGTATCATATCAATCTTATTAACATGTTGGCCGAAGCCATATTTCTTTATTGTTTGAATTTCAAATAAATCTTTTAATAAACAAAAGTAATGATGTAATTAATAATTTTGAATAAATAAATAAACATTAACTTTTAATTTGTATTATTTCTAAAAATACAAATAATATATCCAAAAATTGAAAAAAATAGAACTAATTCATTTTAAAATCTTAAAAATACAAATAATATATCAAAAATGAAGAACAATAATACTAATTCATTTTAAATCTTAAAATACAAAATATATATCAAAAATTAAGAACAATAATACTAATTCATTTTAAAATCTTAAAAATACAAATAATATATCAAAAATGAAGAAAAATAATACTAATTCATTTTAAAATCTTAAAATGAAAAAATATATCAAAAATAAAGAACAATAATACAAACAATATTCATTACATGCATAGAGTCGATCACACATAACACAAACATAGAGTCGATCACACATAACACAAACATAGAGTCGATCACATTTCATATTAACATATATATAGAGTCGATCACAAAAGATATCCATTACATATATATACTACTAATTAGATACCCATTACATGCACATAGATATCGAACGCATGCATACATCATCTATGGCCCCGCCGAGTAGATGTGGAACAACTCGTACGCGACATATGCATCTACGGCCGCATACTTGAGGTTCGTCATGCGCAATGGGGTCTCCTCCCAATAGTAGTGATTCTGCCGGGGGAAATCAGTCTTCATCCTTTCATAGCCCTGGTGGATGAAGGTGCTTGCCATGACAGCCATCCCGGTCTTTGGCCCGGTCAACTGGATAAGATTCTGAAGATCAACGTAGTGATCTTCAGGTATTATAATACCGATGCGCATCAACTTCACACGGTCTTGCGTGATGTCCACGCTGCAAAAGTCAAACCCCGAGTTGACAAGAAAATCAACAAGGTCCGGGCAATGCCTCGAACTACTGTAACAAAAAAGGATATGTGTTAGATATGTTGCAACACACGTATTGTTCACATGCAACAAAAAACTCGAAGATGGCATGCAAGATTGTACACGTGTGCTATATATATATAGCTTCTACCTTGACCATTGGAAGACCAACACCGAATGCTTGAACGATATCTGGATGAGGGCAACATCCTTCTGATTCGCCGTGTACTCCAGATCGAGACCAAAGAACCGGTGTTCTTCGGGAGCTTTAAAATAGAGATCGGCCAAATGACCCAGAGCTTCATGCAGCCTCGCGCAACTGTTGGTGAAGAGCACGTCCAAATCCTTGCCGCATGGTGTCTTCCCATTGTATTGCGTCCATTCAGCCATTTTGCGTGCGTGTGCTTGGATCGAAAAGAACAGAGAGCGAGAGAGAGGAAGAACAGAGAGCGAGAGGAAGAACAGAGAGCGAGCAGTGGAATGGCGCCCTTCTGCCTCGCTCGCGAAATAAAAACCGCCGCGGGGGAGGCGAGACGCTTGATGTTTAGTCCCGGTTGGCCACGGGCACGGGGAATAAAGGGCCATTGGTCCCGATTGGCCACGGGAACGGGGAATAAAGGACCAATAGTCCCGGGCGGCCATGTCAACCGGAATTAATTCCCTCCACGCGTCGCAACGCGCTTCCCAACCCGCGACGTCTGACCTTCTGTCGCGGGTCTCCTCCCGACCCGGGACTAAAGACTCATTGGTCACGGTGCGCAACGCTTGGGGACTGATGCTGGCATACCGAAGGCCTTTTTTCTACCAGTGAGCGTACCGCCTCTCTCCATCTCGGGGACGCCCGAGCATGCCTCAACCTCACGCATGCCCGAGCGTACCGCCTCTCTCCACCTCGAGGACGCCCGAGCATGCCGCCGGTCTCCACCTCGGGGACGCCCGAGCACGCCGCCGCCACATCATCTGCATCCACCTCGGACGCGGACACTTCCTCAACTCATCACCCAGAACGGCGAGATATCCGCGTATGTGCTACATACCGTCGGCCCAATCTCGCCGGAGGCAATAGGTACGCGTTCCCCTAGATCATCTAAAATGATGAGAATTCAGCTATATTAACTACGCAGTATAGATATGCTGAAAAATAGATAATCAGTTTGGAGCCCATTTGCCCATGTAAGGGCATCTCCAGTCGTCCCCCCAGAGTCTCCCCAGGACGCAAAATAGCGCCGTTTTGCTCGAAAAGCGCCATTTTTTCACCAGTCGGCCCCCCAGGACCCGAAAAAACGCCGTTTCGGCGGAAATTAGCGCCGGCGCCCCCAGGCGGAACCCAGCCCATTGGGTTCGGCCTGGGGGCGGCGAAAGGAAAATCGCGCGTGGGCCAGCGCTGTCTGCGAGGGAGCGCTATTTGCCCACTTTCCCCACCCGACTCGTCTTTTCCGCTCGCTCGCCTCGTCGTCGCCACCCCGTCGGCCGCATCCCACGCCGCCGCCGTCGGCCACCATCGCACAAGAGCGACGAGACAAACCACCGCCGACTGGTCCACCACATCGTCGCCGCCGTTCGATCGCGTCTCCCCCGCGGAGGAGGTTGCGCCCGGTGAGCCGCGTCCACCGCCCGCAAGGTGTTCGACGCTCTGTCTGAGCCATGGACTCCGACGCCGAGGAGATGCTCGCCGAGCTATTCGACGAGGAAGACCAGGCCGCCATCGACGACGAGGAGCACCTGCTCGTCCTGAGCTGCCTAGCCGGATTGCAGGCTCAGGACGCCGAGCCGTGCCGCACTGGATCGAAGCCCGGTCGCCGCAAGAGCAAGCCGAGGCAGCGGTACGAGGGCTAGTGCATCCTCTACTCCGACTACTTCGCCGAGGATCCCACCAACAACGAGAAGGTGTTCCGGCGTCGTTTCAGGATGAAACGCACGCTCTTCCTCAAGATCATGCATGCCATCCGGGAGTTCGACACCTACTTCAAGTTGAAGAAGGACTGCACCGGCACGGTAGGGTTTACCTCTATCCAGAAGTGCACGATGGCCATGAGGTTGCTTGCATACGGTGCTCCCGCAGATGCACAAGATGACTACCTGCGCATGAGCGAGTCCACGGCCCTCGAGTGCTTGAACAAGTTCTGCCGGGCAGTGGTTGCAGTTTTTGGCCCAATATACCTGCGATCACCCAATGCGCAAGACACTGCTCGTCTCCTCGCAGAGAATGAAGCAAGAGGGTTTCCTGGAATGCTTGGCAGTATCCACTGTATGCACTGGGCATGGAAGAACTGCCCATTTGACAGGCAGGGGATGTACAAGGGAAAGGAAGGAGAGTGCTCGGTGGTTCTCGAGGCCGTGGCTTCGTACGATCTGTGGATTTGGCATTCATTCTTTGGTATGCCTGGAAGTCACAACGACATCAATGTCTTGCAGTGCTCGAATGTCTTTGCCGATATTGTCGAAGGCCATGCCCCCCTGTGAACTATGAGATCAATGGACACCAGTATACAAAGGGGTACTATCTTGCAGATGGCATCTACCCGAAGTGGGCAACATTTGTGAAGAGCATCTCCAACTCTATCCCAGGAAGCGCAAAAGCTTGGTTTCCAAGTGCCAGGAGGCTTGCAGGAAGGATGTTGAGCGGGCACTTGGTGCGCTGCAATCTCGATTCGCTGTTGTCCGGTACCCAGCTATGACTTGGTCGAAGTCCAACATGTGGGAGGTGATGCAGTGTTGTGTGATCTTGCACAACATGATCATTGAGAGTGAGCGGGATGACCCGGTGCCTGACAGTGAGGCAAGCACACCATACTACCGGTAGGGCCCTCTTGCAGATGTTGATCACCAGGTGCCGGCATCATGGACAGACTTCCTCACCAAGCGACAGGAGATTCGACACGCTGCAACACACCATGCTCTGCAGAATGACCTGGTGCAGCATTTGTGGGCGCGAAAGGAGAATGGCAATGTTGAGGACGATGATTAGTGTACTTTTTTTTGTTTAAATTGTTGAACTATTTATTTGTGTGGCAAAACTCTATTTATTTGTGTGGAAAAACTCTATTTATTTGGTGGGAATTTTTTTTTGATTGCCCAAATTTGGCCGAGTCGCCGCTGGGGGGGCGGCCTGGGTTCGCGGCTGGGAAACGCGCCCCCCAGTTTTCAGAATAGCGCCGTTTCGCGCCGCGGCGGAAAAAAAGCGAGGGTTTTTGCGTCCTGGGGGGCGCAACGACTGGAGATGCGCTAAGATATCTATACATCATAGCATTTTGACTGGGGATAGTAGATAAGAAAATTTATGTTCTGAAATTATCTAAATGTGAGTTACCATGGTCTTTGCTCTTACTGATAGGAAAAAATCATTTCGGCAGAACTGCTGCTTTCTCTGACAGTTAATTCCAACTGTAATGGGGCTAAAAGCATTTCGTTGCAGCTCATGTAATTACAGATTTTTGTGTTTATCTTATTAAGATCAAAGTACAGTGCCATATTTTTCTTAGATACATTTAGAAAGTCTCTTTATTCTCATGAAAAAAAAGTCTGCCTGCGATTAAGCTACCTGCTACTACCTGTTGCTTTGGCCTGAGATACATGTGATGTGGATATAAGTTCTGACGAACAGAAAAAGGACTGGAATTCTTAGGAGTGCAAATATTGTATTCATGCATCTCGGTTCGCTTTGCATGGTAATTTATAGTACACCTGAATATGTCCCTTCGTTTGAAGTTTGCCACTTAATAAATACGTCTCTATAGACCATATTTATTCTTCCGACTTAACCTATCATGGAAACATACCTAGTACTGTTTACACTATCATGTTTCCGCCTCAAATCACTTACTATATTTTTGGACATGACAGTATGTTTCTATATTTTTGGGACCCCCACTACTATTGTTCGATTTAAATATGTAAAGCAATGATATGTTCAAATTTTTATCAAGCTGTTTGTGTGCATATAAGGGAAAACAGATGAAAATATTGCACCAGTAGAGAGAAAATCACATGTCGTTTCATGTGGCACGTGAAGTTGTCCTTTATTTACATGATTTTACTTGACTAGTAATACAAATCTTACTTTGATGACGACAATTTTCAGACATGGAGCATGAGGAGCGTGAAGAGGACCGCCTCATGGTTAATAAGACATTTAGTAGCGAGGAGGAAGAATTCCGGTTGTATACTGAATATGCTAAGGTTAAAGGGTTTAGCGTTAAAAAGGACGAGGTGATCTGCCGTAATGATCCTGAATTTTGTTATTGGCAACACTCGCCGATCGGTTTTGTGCTAGTTCTACCGAGTATCCACTATGTCCTCACAGATGCAGCGAAAGTTCCAGGGTTCACCTTTGGTCTTACAATTCCTAGGTACTGGCACTGTATCATCAGCACTTGACTTGGCATGATCATGGCGGTAGCTTCTGGTCTCGACACGACCTATCGCATCGTATATTTAATAGTACACAATTACTACGTACATGCATGCGTGTTCCTTCATGAAAAAAAACATATTTATTCACACGTGACAAGAATGTTTTCAAGACAATGAATTAGCTAGCTGCAAGCCTGCAAGAGTTCAATACTGTAGTGAATATGTGATTCGTATACGAGATTCAGAATCAAGTAAGTGTTGCAAAGCGAGGAAGGCAATGGCCAAGACCCTGCACACTTCAATTTATAGTCTGTACAAACTTACATAACCTATATAATGAGATTTTAAGAAATGTATGTTCTATTTAATGAGATTTTAAGAAATGTATGTTCGTTTTTTAGATAGTAGTAAATCCAGGTAAGAATAAATACAAGGATTCGCGGATATTTAAAGTTGTGGACAGTGTAATTTGAGGAATACTGAACCGAACAAGGTTTTTTATTAGCAGGTAACATAGCCATTTCCATCTACAGACTACGGTGTTGGACCGAGGTACGGGCTGACACCCATCTACCATGTTGGGCCAGGCCCATATGTGGGAGGTGCAGGTTTTGTGACTAGTACGGATTATACTGGTCACGTTTTTTGCAGTAGTATGAAATCTTATTGGTTAAGCTCAAAAAAAAATGAAATCTTATTGGCCTTTGGATGGTCTAAAATGGAGGGCTATTATTCATGTGAGGGTACCGTATAACAGCTCTTAACCGTGGGTGTATGTATTTTGGGATGCCACCTACTCTGTTACCTGTAGTGTATTTCGTTGGTATGTCGGTGAGTGTAGAAGAACTCTGTTAACTCCATCCAGTGCTGTGTAACCTGTGTTCTAATATGTGACCAGATGTATTATCTAACGTTGCTTGGGGTGAGCAATGAGAACTTGTTTTTCTGTTCTAGATGTAGAGTCTTGTTAGTGGGGGCGTTGTAGATGTAGCGTCTTGTTAGGTGGCGATGTTCTTGAGAATGTCCAGCTGTGTATGTTTTCCACATCAGCAGGTCACATATTTGGTAGATCATTTCGTCCATCTCTCGTTTCTGTTGGTGATGCTTCAGCTAGCGCACCATTGCTTCTTAGGGCGTGTTTGGTAGCCCGGTTGACCTCAGAAAATCTCCACCCACCCCTTTTTTATCTGTTTGGTAGCCTGTGCCGCATGCCTCCGCCCCTGCCCACCTCGCCCGAAAATGCCTCTCAGCCCTGCCCAGAACCTGAAAATGCCTCTCAGCCCTGCCTAGGAGAGAAGCTCAGATCGAGCTTCTCAACTGAGCCCGGTTCGTCTCATACCGAAAAATCCCACGCGTGTGGGGCCCACGCGTGGTGTGCCTCCCACCCGGTCGAAAAAATGCTTGCATTTCCCCCTATCCTCTCTCTCCTTCCGTCGCCCAGTGCCCGCCGGCCCCGCCCGCTGCCTTGCAGAGCACAGCTCCGTCGGCCCTGCTGCCTTGCCGAGCCCAGAAGCTCGCGCCGTCCCGCCCTACAGCCTTGCCGACTCGAGAAGCCATGACCAGCGCGGACAAGCAGCGCCATGGCCGCTCCCGACGAGCAGCACATATGAGTAACGCCATGGTCGTGCCCCGATGAGCACGGACGAGCTTCGCCATGGCCAGCCTCACCCACGCGACGGAGGAGCACGGCGGCAGCCCATGGCGGCGCCGCACGACGGTCGGTGCTCGCCGGCGCCGGTGCCGGATTGCGAGCCCAGTCCTCCAAGGGACCTGATTGCTTTTCTGTTTTCTAGACAGGGACCGGATTGCTTTTTTATTTTTTTAGACAAAGACTTGGTTGCTTTTTATTTTTATGTGGCATGGTTCAAGTCATACGGCCTACCAAACAACATCCGAACTAGCCTCAGCTCACCTCATACTACCTACCAAACAACCCAAATAAAACTCAGTTGTATGAGGTTGGCATGGCTACACTCAACCCGTATGTACTGAGTTGGTACAGTTTTTCTTTGTGTGAGTTGGTACAGTTTTTCTTTGTGTGAAATTAACCTGCATGCTAACCAACTTGACAATAATGATAAATAAATAAAACATATCAATTGCTTACAAGATGTCTCTGGAATCTTGAGATTAAGATTACATACCATTTTTTCTTTGTGTGAAATTAACCTGCATGCTAACCAACTTGACAATAATGATAAATAAATAAAACATATTAATTGCTTACAAGATGTATCTGGAATCTTGAGATTAAGATTACATACCAGTTAATCGGAGAAAGAGAGAAGTTGCATTTGGAACTTCTTAACACCCCAACCAGAAGACATTGGGTTGGCATCAAAACTGTCCTCATATACCTCAAGGTACTCAAGATCTTGGATTGTTATATGAAAGAAACCGAGACATGTCCATGGTGGGATATGCAGATGTTGGCTATGTGTCAGATCACCATAATGCCATATCACAGACCGGATTCGTACTCCTTTGTGGTGGTACAACCATTACATGGCGGTCTTTCAAACAGACCTAGTAGCCACGTCTACAAACCACTCAGAGATAATTGCGATGTATGTGGCCGCACGATAGTGTGTATGGCTCAGAAGGATGACAAATCACATCTCAAAGTCATGTGGACTCAATATCGTCAATAACCCGACCATCGTCTATAAAGATAATGCTTCTTGTGTTGGACAAATGCAGATGGGCTATGTTAATAGCAATCTCAGAAAAAATATTGCTCCAAAATTCTTCTACCCTCACGATCTCCAGAAGAGCGAGGAACTAAAAATCATGCATACTAAGTCTTGCGAAAATCTTGCCGACTTATTCACAAAGTCTCTACCCCCACCTAGTTCCCTCCGATGTGCTCACGACGTTGGTATGAGACGACTTAGAGAGATGCAAGGTTCAGGGGGAGCCTGGAGCCCTGGATCATAGACCGTAATATGAGATCTCAGAACTCATATTGATCTCGAAGATCATAGCCAATCCTGAAGATAATTTGTTGTGCTATTTTTCCCTTAATGACTTTTTCCCACCGGATTTTCTCACTCAAGGTTTTTAACGAGGCAACAAGTGCAACACAACTTGCGTGTGCAATGTACTCTTTCTCAATCGATCCCTTTTTTTCCCATTTGGTTTAGGGAGGAGTTTTAATGAGGCATGTGTATTTCGCGGTATACCTACAAGGGGGAGTGTTACGAAATATCTGATCATTATCTTTGGAGGCCAAATATAGCTTCCTTGGATGCCAAGGAAACGTACTCCTTGTTGACCAAGGGAAACTTGATCAGCTTGCTAGCTTTCTTGGATGCCAAGGATCCATATTTCTTGCTAGGCAAGCCAAACGTGATTAGATTTTTGTGTGGGCAAAATACCTAAAATGCACATGAAGTAAGCCTATAAATGGAAGGAATAAGAGAGAGCTAGAGACATAAGTTTTTCTGAAATTTGTAGTACGTGCAAAACATAATAATAAATACAGGGGCGGAGCCAGGATTTAGGTATAGGTGGACGAGGCGTGGGAGGGCCAAAAAATTATTCCGTGTTTGAGAAGTACTCGAAATTTTTCTTTCGTACAACCTCTAGTACCTGTCGAATTATTAATAGTGCGAGACGGCTTCGCGGGAGAGTTTCCTAACGGATGGCTCTTGGCATAGTTTTTGAGTAGCAAAGCGGGCCTTAGCGGCATGGCAGATCAATCTAATCTTGGGGGCAAGAGTACGGCGGCTCGGCCACCGGAAGGAAAAAATAAGTTACGCCAAGAAGAAACGTGGCTAAACTAGGATGGACCTCAGTGCGTACATAGTCATGGGATGGATTTCAGTACATAGTCATGAGATAATTATTAGCAAGCATATACATTACCAACACTATTAATATGTAGTCCGGGTCTAGCCGCCCCCTTGTCTCCACTCTCCACCCCTGAATAAATACTCCCTCCGTTTCAAAATAGATGGCTTCCATTTGTCCATATATGTATGTATCTAGACATGTTTTAGTGTCTAGATACATGTATATATAGAAAAGTGGAAGTCATCTATTTTTGGAACGGAGGGAGTAGCTCTCAGCTTACTTGGTGTCTTTCTGGATCTTGGATCTTGTGATTGTGCCTTGTATGCGGTGATTGGAAACAAGTGCTAAACAACACCTATTTTCTCAACAAGGAAGACTCTTTTCATTTTAAAACACCTTCGCTGAGTGGGAGTTGGTGGAGTGCGCGCAGGAACCCGATCCAGAGAACCACAAGCCAGCCTCCCGCTTAACCGGCCGGCCAGCCGACGAGGAAATCGATCGTCGGCCATGGCGGCGCCCGTGCACGTGCTGGTGTTCCCGTGGCCACTGCAAGGTCACATAAACTCCATGCTCCATTTCGCCGCGGGGCTCCTCCGCGCCGGACTCCACGTCACCTTCCTGCACACGGAGCACAACCTCCGCCGCGTTGACCGCGCCGACGCCACCGCCTCCCCGCGCCTCCGCTTCATTTCCGTGCCGGACGGCCTCCCCGACGACCACCCCCGATCGATTCTTGACCTCGCCAAGTCCCTGATCATGACGGGCCCTGCCGCGTACCGTGCTCTCCTCGCTTCGCTGCTGTCTCCGGCGGCCGACGGCGGGTTCCAGCTGCCGGTGTCGTGCGTCGTCGCCGACGGCTTGCTGCCGTTCGCCATCGACACCGCGGAGGAGCTCGGCGTGCCGGCCCTCGCTCTCCGCACGCCGAGCGCGTGCAGCATCTTGGCTTACCTGTCCGTGCCCAGCCTCACGGAGCTCGGCGAGTTCCCGATCCCCGCGGGCGCCGACCTCGACGAGCCGGTCCGTGGCGTTCCGGGGATGGAGGATTTCCTGCGAAGGCGAGATCTTCCGAGCTCGTTCCGCCGCAAAGCCGACACCGGCGACGTCGACCCGCTGCTGCAGATCCTCGTCAAGTACACCGCTCACAGCGCCAAGGCACGGGCGCTCATATTCAACTCGGCCGCGTCGTTGGAGCGGTCGGCGCTCGCGCACATCGCGCCGCACATGGGCGACGTCTTCGCCATCGGCCCTCTCCACGCGATGTCGCCGGCGGCCCCGGCGCTGCTCGCCAGCTCGTGGCGCGAGGACGACGGGTGTATGGCGTGGCTCGACGGCCACGCCGACCGGTCCGTCGTCTACGTGAGCTTGGGGAGCCTTGCCTTCATTTCCCTGGAGCAGTTCACCGAGTTTCTGTCCGGGCTCGTCGGCGCCGGGTACGCGTTCCTGTGGGTGCTCAGACCAGGCATGGTCGGGGCGAGCCAGAGTGGGTTCCTCCAGGAAGCCGCCGTCGACGCGGCGGGGAACGGCAAGGCGCGCGTCGTCGACTGGGCGCCGCAGCGAGACGTGCTGCGGCACCGCGCCGTGGGGTGCTTCCTGACACACGCCGGGTGGAACTCCACGCTGGAGGCCGTCGCCGAGGGTGTGCCGCTGGTGTGCTGGCCCTTGTCCGCGGATCAGCACATCAACAGCCGGTTCGTGGGCGCCGTGTGGCGGAACGGGCTGGACATGAAGGACGTGTGCGAGAGGGCCGTCGTGGAGGGGATGGTGAGGGAGGCCATGGAATCCGGCGAGATAAGGAGGTCGGCTCAGGCGCTGGCGTGCCGGGTGAGGCGGGATATAGCTGACGGGGGCTCATCGGCCACGGAATTCGAGCGGCTAGTGGGCTTCATCAAGGAACTCAGCAAGAACAGCGTTAGTGACAAATAAGCATGTTTACTTCGCAAACTAGTGGACGAAAATTCTCCAACTGTATTTGTACATTCGAAAACGTGTATTGCTTTTAAAAAAGAGTACGCCGTATACTGTGCCGGTGTACTGCAGGAATAATGCCCTGTGCGTAAGCATATACTACAAGAAAAATTAGAAAAAATTAATGTGGAAGAGAAAATGCTAGTATAGTCCCACTCTTCATTTGCCGCCGCTCGCTCGGCTCGACACGTTGCGATCGCGTTCGAGCCGAGACAACATTTGTTTTTATTTTGCTGTTTTGGAAATCGAGTTCGTAATCGTGACGGGTTCGTAATCGTGACGGGCGCGTTACAGCTGAGGTGGTTCGGGTCACTCCCGTATAATATGCTGCAACCGACTCGAACGTGCGGCATGTGCTTCCCACGTCGCACCCGTTAGGGTTTTTCGAACCGCACTATAAAAGACACACGCCCCACACACCAAAACCAATCTATATTTTTTCATATATCGTTCTTTGCGCCGTCATCGTAGTCTACTCCATCCCGAGCGCCATCGTCGCCAACGTTGTCATCAACAACATTACTCATGATTCCTCTACAAACAATCGGTACGAAATGTGTGTCCCGATCTGTCTATGTAACATGTTTACTATTTACATATTTAGAGACAATGTGTTGTTGCTATTCATGTTATCTAGTGCATCTAGTATGTTCGAGTTTCACATGTTAATAGTTGTTTTTGTCATGATCTATATTCTGGCATTTAATATGGAAATTATGTCTAATTATTAAAAAATCCAAACACTTAATTGTAGGCAATTTTCTGAATTGAGTATGGCTAATCTAAGTGATGCACTGAGACCGGAAAGGTTAAATGGTATCAGCTTTAAGAGATGGCAACTGGGATGCCAATTGTGCCTCGAGTTCATGAAAATATGAGACATGATTACTAATGGCCATCCTGAAGAAGCTACTGACGAAGTTCAGAATAAGTTTAAGAAAGCAAATAATAATTTTAGAGATTATATTTTGAGTGTCCTGGATGGACGTCTGTGCGATGTGTATATGCACATCGAAGACTCTAAGGAGTTCTGAGATGCACTGAATGCTAAATTTGGTGCGTCCTGCATGCAGTGAACTGTATATCATGGAGAGTTTTAACGATCGCAAGATGGTGAATAACTGTTCTGTAGTCGAACGGGCCCATGAGATATAGTGCATTGCGAAAGAGTTTGATCTGCTCAAGTGTGTGATTTCTGTTAAGTTTGTGGCTAGAATTATTGCAAAACTGCCTTCTTCAAGGAGGAGTGATACGTCATAAACGTATCTATAATTACTGATGTTCCATGTTGTTTTCATGTTATTTGTTACATGCTTGATATACACTTTATATCATTTTCTCGATTTTCTGGAACTAACCTATTGCTAGGATGCCACAGAGTCAGTTCCCTGTTTTCTGCTGTTTTTAGTTTCAGAAAAGTTGTTCTCGAAATATTCTCGGAATTGGAAAATTCGAAACCCACAAATCTTAGAATTCCCTAAGGTTCCACGGAGTCCCGAAAAGACCCGGAGGGGGGCACACCATAGGGTGGCGCCCCTGGCCGCGTCACCAGGTGGTGTGGGCCCCTCGGGCGTCCACCGCCATCGCCCTTTTGCCGATATATTCCCCTCGGATAGTTAACCCTAGAGATATCCCACATTTCCACGACAAACACCCGAGGCCGCCGTCATCGTCAACCCGAGATCGGGAGGGTCTGGAGTTCTTTCCGGCACCCTGTCGGGAGGGGAAATCATCACCGGATGGCTCTACACCACCATGCCCGCCTCCGTAGTGATGCGTGAGTAGTTCATTTCTGAACTACGGGTCCATAGTAGTAGTTACATGGTTGTTCTCTCCACTTTATGCCTCATGTTTAGATCTCGTGAGCTTCCCTACACGATCGAGATCATTTTACTGTAATACTACAGTGATACGGATGCTGGCAGCGTTGATCGAACTCCAGTGGTCAATCGTCAAAGCACACACTCTATCCCGCACAATCGCTTTTGTGTGAAACAATTTATCATTCAGGGCTTTCTCTTCGAGCCGAAAACCTGCTGACATGACAGCCATATCATCCATAGTACCCGGCAAAATGTAATAGATGCGGCAATTTTTTTTGTTTCTAGACAATAAAAAAACTTAGTCGGCAGTGGAATTCAGCCGTCACTGCGGTTGTTCAATTCCAGGCAAATACCAAAACTAGTCCTGCTACTGGTACTACTCGGTAGCTAGTACCAAACTGTAATCGGTAGGACAAAACAACACAGCCAGCAGTCCACATGCAATCCTGTTGTACGTCAGGTGCAGCCAGCACTAATCCAATCGGAACTCGTATTCTATTATTTGTAGTTACCTTTGTGTACAGGATCAGCAGCTGAAGAATCCAATACGTCGGTGCAGAAGAATCAAATCCGGACGAGTTTCTTGATTTTTAACAACGAACCGATAATCTTCGGATTCCAGTAAAAAAAAAACACCCGCGGATCTGATCAAATTACGACACAACAGCAACAGAACTAGCAGATTTCACGCCCCCACCAGCAGACAACTTTTTCAGCAGATCAACACCGGTGTCTTGGCGTAGTAGCCTCCTGCAGAAAACTCGCAGTTGAACAAAAACTTATCCGGCTGCTCCCCCGTTGCCAAACGCAACAGATCTTCAACCCAATGGACAAATCGCGGCTCTCCAGCAGATAGACAATTTCAGCAAAACAAAATCGCCATGAGAAACCCGACGAATCTGATACCAAGATGATACGGATCAACGTGATCCGAGAGGATTTTGGCCCAATCTTTCACGGCGATCGAAGAACGACAAAAGATATCTTCGGTCGGTGAGCAGATTTGATCTAGTCCACGACACGCACAACAGATCCTCACGAATCAGCAAGCAAAACAATAGTAAAATGAGTGAGCTATTCATGGTATCTACTGCATCTAGTATGTTCGAGTTTCGCGTGTTAATAGATGATTTTGTCATGATCTATATTCTGGCATTTAATATGGAAATTATGCCTAATTATTAAACAATCCAAAAACTTAATTATAGGCAATTTTCTGAATTGAGCATGGCTAATCTAAGTGATGCACTGAGACCGGAAAGGTTCAATGGTATCGTCTTTAAGAGATATCAACTGGGATGCCAATTGTGCCTCCAGTTCATGAAAATATGGGACATAATTACTAATGACCATCCTGAAGAAGCTACTGACGAAGTTCGGAATAAGTTGAAGAAAGCAAATACTAATTTTAGAGGTTGTATTTTGAGTGTCCTAGATGGGCGTATGTGCGATGTGTATATGCACATCAAAGACGCTAAGGAGTTCTGAGATGCACTGAATGCTAAATTTGGTGCGTCCTGCATGCAGTGAACTGTATATCATGGAGAGTTTTAACGATCGCAAAATGGTGAATAACCGTTCTGTAGTCGAACGGGCCAGTGAGATACAGTGCATTGCGAAAGAGCTTGATCTGTTCAAGTGTGTGATTTCTATTAAGTATGTGGCTGGATGCATTATTGCAAAACTTCCTTCTTCAAGGAGGAGTGATACGTCATAAACGTATCTATAATTTCTAGTGTTTCATGTTATTTTCATGTTATTTGCTACATATTTGCTATACACTTTATGTCATTTTATCGATTTTCTTGAACTAACCTATTGACAACATGCCACAGAGCTAGTTCCCCGTTTTCTGTTGTTTTTAGTTTCAGAAAAGTTGTTCTCGAAATATTCTCGGAATTGGAAAATTCGAAGCCCACAAATCTTAGAATTCCCTAAGGTTCCACGGAGTCCCAAAAAGACCCGGAGAGGGGCCACACCATAGGGCAGCGCCCCTGGCCGCGTCACCAGGTGGTGTGGGCCCCTCGGGCGCCCACCGCCATCGCCCTTTTGCCGATATATTCCCCTCGGATAGTTAACCCTAGAGATATCCCACTTTTCCACGAAAAACACCCGAGGCCGCCGTCATCGTCAACCCGAGATCGGGAGGGTTCTAGAGTTCTCCCGGGCACCCTGCCGGGAGGGGAAATCATCACCGGAGGGCTCTACACCACCATGCCCGCCTCCGGAGTGATGCGTGAGTAGTTCATCCCTGAACTACGGGTCCATAGTAGTAGCTAGATGGTTGTTCTCTCGACTTTATGCCTCATGTTTAGATCTTGTGAGCTTCCCTACACGATCGAGATCATCTTACTGTAATGCTACATGTTGTGTTTGCTGGGATCCGATGAATGTTGAATGCTATGTCTCTTGATTATCAATCTATCATGTATGTGATTCATGTGGGCATTACAACGAAATATATAGATCGTTATCCAACTGCATCTATGAATAATAATCCACCCTAAGAATGGCATCCAAGCAATCCTTGGGTACTTAGTTGCAAACAATAGATAACTGCATTAAGCAAAGTGTGTAATGTAAACAATGTAAACATCGTTGTTTTCTCCCTAGTGGCAACAACACCCCCCCACCCCACCCGTTACGTTTCTGTCACTCGAGCGTGAGTAAAAGGGAGGAATGAACCCACTATCGAGCATAAATACTCCCTCTTGGAGTTACAAGCATCTAGTTGGCCAGAACATCTACTAATAACGGAGAGCATGCAAGATCATAAAAAACATACACATGAAAGGAACATCTTACATTGATAATCAAGAGATATAGAATTCAATATTCATTGAATCCCAGCAAACACAACATGTAGCATTACAATAACATGATCTTGATCATGTAGGGAAGCTCACAAGATCTAAACATGAGGCATAAAGAGGAGAGAACAACCATCTAGCTACTTCTATGGACCCTAGTCCAAGAATGAACTACTCAAGCATCATTCCGGAGGCGGGCATGGTGGTGTAGAGCCCTCCGGTGATGATTTCTCCTCCCGGCAGTGTGCCGGGGAGAACTCCAGAACCCTCCCGAATTAGGGTTGACGATGACGGCGGCCTCAGGTGTTTTTCGTGGAAAAGGTGGATGTTTTTAGGGTTAACCTCCCGTGGGGTATAAATAGGCGAAAGAGCAACGTCGATGGGAGTCTAGGGGGGCCACACCACCCCATGGCGCGGCCATGGGCGCGCCGCCCTATGGTGTGGGGTCCCTGTGGCCCCCTCCGGGTCTCCTCCGGACTCTGTGTGCACGGCAGATTTCTAAGACCCCCGGTTTCGGAATCGTCCAATTCCGAGAATATTTCCAGAACAACTTTGAAACCAAAAACAGCAGAAAACATGAACTGACTTTGTGGCATCTTTCAATATGTTAGTCCTAGAAAATCGAGAAAAATGGCATAAAATGTATAGCAAACATGTAGCAAATAACATGAAAACAACAAGGAACATCAGAAAATATGGATACGTATCAACATCCCCAAGCTTAGTTCCTACTCGTCCTCGAGTAGGTAAACGACAAAAAAACAAATAATTTCTGAGGTGACTTGCTACCAACATAAATTTGATCATCATAATTGTAAAAGCATATGTAAGATAAGATCATAGTTCTTTAAACACAAGCATGATAGATATAATTTTAACAATGAAACATAACAATCATTTTGCATCATGAAAAGTAACACAAATATAAGATCATGAGTAATAATGCATTTGAAAGTTATACGTTTGTTTCGAGCATCAAGAAAACATAGAAAAGTGATATTTCGCTTGTCCTTAAGAGTGGGGCAAAACATAAATGGCAGGACACCTTCAAAGTTCAAGAGGATGACTAGAACATATAGTTTGAGATCAAGTAATAACAAAGTACGAATCAATCAATAATATTTTTGGGACAAATGCACATTAAACTCAGAATGACAACTATACTCTCTCAACTGTGTGTAAAGTTAGAAGATGAAGACTCAACGTAAAAGTAGAGAAAGGACCTTTGCAGAGGGAAGCAGGGATCACTCGTGTGCTAGAACTTTTTATTTTTTTTATACAAAGGTATTAAAAATATTAGAGGGGTGTGTATGCTTATGTCAACGAATGGTAAACATTAAATACAATACGTCACAAGCCAACTAGACTTCACAAGAACATTTCCCATAGAAGGACGCAACCCGGTAAAAGTTTAAGTCGCGTCGCGACTAGTATTTATAGGTTGGCCGACAAAGGACTCTTGTTGGGAGGGTTTCCCCAAATTACCGAGCCCCAATTTTTGGAGTCTCCGCCAATTACTATGCCGCTAATCTTTTCAGCTTTTATGTGGAGGGGGGCCCATGGAACCAAGATCCCCGTTTGCGACGTGATTAGAGATCTGGCCGCCGGCTGTCCTACACGATACAATCATTATTTATTCCACACCACAGATCAAAAACAGCCCCAGCGAAACAAATCCACTCATATAAATCTGAGCCAAAATTTTAATTCCTTTGGTACTTAATTACTTTGCTATAAACTGCGCATCAATATATTAACCAGCAACACAAGACAAAATGTCACCCACCCGTACTTCCTAAAAACTGGCCAATATACAGGAAACAAGAAAAAACGCTCGATCCCTAAAATCTAGGCTCAAATTTATTCTATCCAATTAATTATTTTCTAACTAGCTAGCGAGTGCCAATAGATAGATTATGTACTTCTAAACTGCTTTGGGTACGATGTTACGCGTACAAATCCCGTACGACCGACGGACGATTCCACAAGTAATCGGACGACCGGTGGATGTTGTCGTACAAGAATCGGACAATATTGGTCGTACGCATAGCAGCGTTATTTATACTTAGTCGACCTCCGGCCTTCCCGACCCTAATTTTTATTAAGTGTATGCCCAATATTTGAGACCGTCTTGGAAATTGCATGATGGTATCAGGATTTCTGAAACATTTACTTCGCAAACAAAACATTGCTGTTGATGATTGGAAGCTGCTAGGTGGTCGTTTCTCAGAATGCAACCACTTGGTCATTTCAAAATACAATCAAGTTACATACAACTCCAATGGTACTAGAAGATATAAAACACCCACTTTTCTAGAATAAAGTATCTTCTCTTGTAAATGCAAAACATCGAAAAATTGCAACATCTTATTTATCGCATACATTTTGTACCTAGAAAAGGCAAAGTTTTACCAACTAATCAACTAATAGCATATTGCCCATTTAGTCTAGCGGTGGCAAGAGCAGTCAACCTACAACTCCAGCTTCACTTCTCCCATTGATGTAGCGCGGGCACCGACAACGCGTCGACTTCCAACAATTGAACAAGCTCGGCCCAAACGTCCATCTAAAATTTTGGATGAACATATCAATTCAGGGAACACAAGTGCACCTGGAAGTTACAATTCCATATTTGTAGATGGACAGAAGACCACAAAAACAATTCCAATTCTGTGTCAGCCAAGTACAGAGATAAGAAAAAAAAATCATAGCCTTGACGCCAAGCTCAAATACAAAATGATAAAAGATAGAGCCCAATGCATGATCACCAATGCCAAATGAAACGGCCATTTCGGGTCACAAAGAAATAAGCAACAGAGGCTATTAGATCTCAAAAGCGCGTATGTGACAACATTGTCACTGATATATCTTCAAAAGTAAACATTATAATCATCATAGCGGAGGATGAGGAGAACACCAGTAGCTCCTCACAAAATTACTACTCCCTCCATCTCGGTTTATTAGTCACAATACTAAAACCAGATATTCTCAAGAGTTAGGCATAATTTAGTCAATTAATGCTTAATTAGAATAGAGGCAACCGTGCCAACCCCACCCCCAATTAATGCACACGCTTATTTGTTTGCTCCGCATGCATTGCATGCAACCGAACATGTCCAACTGGTAGGTGGGCCTCATGGTGATTTTTCAGATTCCGTCATTAAACACTGCATCGATTGAACAAAAAATACAGCACCACAACGCTAGGGGCTCTCCTTGTCTCGCCCACTAGATTGCTTCCTAGGTTGTAGAGATTTGCTAATTGTGACTAATAAACCGAGATGGAGGGAGTAGTGTAAATAGTGGTACAGGATAAAAAGGGTCTGTTCCTCTCCGGCAAGATCATCTTAAGATTACTTCACTGTGGCGATGTAGATGATGATGTCGCTAAACACGGGATGCATACACGAGCAAAGATAAACACATTTCGCGACTGGCAACGGGAAACTCTGTGCTTCTGCTGATGACAATGAACAATATGTGTTGTGCTTTGTGTTTTACCTTCAAAGAAGCTCCACGACGAGGAATGTGTCGACGCCAGGTTTGCGCGGCCAACTCGTTGGCGCTTTCACCAGGCACAGAGCCTGCAACAAAAGCGTATATATGTGATTATCATCAGCACCATGCATCGATGTGATTTGGTTGTACACGCGTGAATGGGAAAACGAAGATATCAAACTAAGAAAATGCAAATGACCAGAACCACAATTGCTAAATACTTAAGATGGCTGCTTCATGCCACTTGACTTATTAGCACCAAGAGTGAAACCATATACTACCGAGTTGTACAAACTTGATTTTAATATTCAAAAAGAAGACAAGAAACAAACTTTTTGCATGGTATATATGCAGATTGGACCAGAATGACACCCAAACATGCTTTCCAGGAACATACTTACCTATCTTTGCTCGTAGACACTACCAAGTACCAACATATGTACTTACAACGCCGGATCTACCATTGCACGGCTAAAACAATATATACAGAGCACGACAGCCAGTTAATCACAATCCAACCTAGCAAGACATGGAAGTTTAATCTAGTGCAACAACATCCACATAAAAGTTGAAAGTGTACGACTCTGTTATCAACAGCGTACCGTGCATCTCGTTCTTCAACTTGTCCCTACCATTAAGCAGGCTCGGCACCATCTTCTGTACGCGCAAATCGTTTAGCTCGATCACTAGTTTATTTAAACAGAAATACAAGTTAAAAAATAAAACATCACAAATGTTGAAAGGAAAATCGTACTTTTGAACGACACATAGTAGCATGCATTGTCCGAGATAAATTTTGCAAACATTTGGGAGACTGAAATTGAGTATCACTTGGAACTTGTACTTGGTCATAGAGTTTGAAAGATAGATTTAGCACACACGATGATTAATACACCCTCCGTTAACTTTTATAAGGCACGCTACTTAGAATTTCAATTTTGACTATATACATAGTAAAATGAGTGAATCTATCTACACAATGAGTCTATATTCACTCATTTTCGAATGTATGTGGCCAAAATTGAAATACCTTATAAAAGTAAACAAAGGGACTACACAAGAACATAGTTCAGAGCAAGAATAGTGGATGAATTTAAGCTATGGGCAATAAGAAAGAATAATACGATAAATAACCCCACAATTGACCCCACTAAGCTAAAAACTATGCTCCAAATAACACAAAGGCAACACTTCAGTAGTTTAGTTTTCATTCTGGAATCAAATTAAAACATGGTATGCTAATATGCTAAATATTTTGAATTTGCATAGCCAACCCAGTCACAAAGATCAAAATAGGTATGCCTCATAGAATGTCAATTCCCAGGCTGAATCCTGGAGCTCAATGCGTGACCGACGATGCCAAATAAAATGGCCATTAAAGTCACAAAGAAATAAGCACGGATGTGGTCAGGGGAGGAGGATGACGTGAGGGGCTGCTTCGCCACAAATTTTTAGTGTAAATATTAGTACACGAGAAAAAGGGTTTGTTCGTCTCCAGCGAGATCTTCTAAAAAAAAACTTCACGGTGACGGCGTAGATGATGCCGATGAACTCGGGTTGCACCATGAGAAAAGAGAAACATATTTCAGCGACCGGCAACGGGGAACTCGGGGCCGCTGCTAGTGACAATGAACAATCTGTGTTGTGGTTTGTGTTTTACCTTCATAAACTCCATGACGAGGAAACCGGCGACGTTGGGCTGCGCGGCGAACACGTTGGGCTTGCACCGGTCATAGAGCCTGCAACAGAATCGTATATGTGATCATCATCACCACCATGTATTGAGATGATTTGACATTTCATGCATGAAGGAAACCAGCGTGTGTTCAAGCAAATGCATAACTCAGTAGATGACATGTGCGGTCTGGCCGGCAGTTG
>JAPCYS010002915.1:0-43706 GCA_028641055.1 Alopecurus myosuroides
ACGGGATAATAAAGTTTAGAACAAAGTTATGTGTTATTTTAATTACATAGAAAATAGAGTAACACCGGAACAACTACTGCAGCTACAAGAAATAACGACATGACAATTTGTTTCCTTTTTTTGGCATCAACCGCCACACCGACGCGAGAGTGAACAACAGTTAAGTGGCCGCAAGATCTCGTTAGATTTTGTAGGGGCTGCAAGAGACGATGAAAGTCTCGTTCTCATAGGGCAGACCTACACAGCATTGAACCCAAGGCATGTTATGTGTGGCACTAAGAAAATTCCAAAAAATCACCACGTTTAAGCGCGAAATCCAAAAATCCACCACTTTGGAGTGATTCCTAAAAAAATTACCAATATTGTGCTGGATGCGTTCGAATAGCACCGACGACTGATGGTGGGGCCCACTGTCAGGGTTATGT
This sequence comes from Alopecurus myosuroides, assembly GCA_028641055.1. Classification (NCBI taxonomy): domain Eukaryota; kingdom Viridiplantae; phylum Streptophyta; class Magnoliopsida; order Poales; family Poaceae; genus Alopecurus; species Alopecurus myosuroides. The sequence goes on from JAPCYS010002915.1 coordinate 426, forward strand.
GGCAATGACGAAATGGTCAAAGGAGAAATATGTGTTCTTTTGTAAATTTCCAGCACACGTTCAGTCCTCTAAAAAATAAGAAAAGAAAACACCAAACATCGGATTACGACGGAAATAAGCACGGGTGGTGGCAGAGCGGTAAGGGAGATCGACGCACGACGGCGGAGCACCGGATTTTTGGAGGACGATGGTGGCGACGACGTTTCGTGCGGTTGCAGGTCGATTATTTCGGCTTTGAGAGCAAGGGAGCGTCGGCGAGCACGGTGAACAATCTGTCAGAGCAGGGCGAAGATGATAGCCATTGGAATGTGGCGCACGCCGGCGACAGCGGTGAACCGAATACCAATCACGTTCTCCCTACACAACGCGAGACGGCCCGTCGTCGTTGAATTTTGCCCCGTCTCAACACTCGCCAGCCGTGCCACCCGGCCACGCCACACGCCGTGCTCGCCGGCCACGCCCACGCTCCTGCTCGCCGTTCCTATGCGCCCCGTCTCCGTGCTCGCCGGCCACGCCGACGCGCCTTCCCGTCTGCACACTGCGACCCCGCGCCATGGCCGCTCCCCATCGCCGCGCTCACTAGCTGTACCTGCACGCTTGTCATGGAGTACGGTTAGAGGCAGCTCGACCATGAATTGGATCAACGTTAGCTGCGACGGAAAATAGAAAAGAAAATTTTGAAGAACTTTTTCGCAAAATACACATGCCATGTTGGCCTGACAAACTGGGTCCACGTTAAGGAGGTTTAACTCTCGTAAAATGGATAATCAGTACTATCTGAATGCATCCAGTACAGTACTGGTGAGTTTTGAGAAAACGTTCTAAAGCGATGGATTTTAGATTTCAGGCTCAAATGTGGTGGGTTTTTTTTGGACTTTTCTCCGCTGCACTCAACTTCCTCGTCGGGCCACTATGGGGAAATGCTACTGGGTATTAAGAGGACAGGAGGACAAGTTTGAGATTCAACAATGGAATGGAGGTTCTTCTTTATCACGGGGGTAGTCCAGCAACTTTGATTCCCACAAAATGTGGGCTATTTTCATGGTTTATGAACCTGCAGTTCATAGGTGCGCTCCCGAGTTCCCGGCGATGCTTTCATCCGCTATTTCCGCGGGACCCTCTCATGATGGGAGATAAATTTTCAATCTAACTAGATGATACCCCGCGCGTTGCTGCGATACATTAATGTGCGGTAATTTTTTTAAAGATATCATGAGATGGTTCTCAAAAAAGGTTTATGAGATGTATTTTACGGATAATAAGATTTAAGAAAAATAGTAATGTCCCCACTAAGCTCATGTGGCATTTGAAAAAAATGTATAAAAGGTAATTGGCATAAATGGTCTTTCTTATTTGCTTTAATTTTTCAAATAACATCCTGTTACTGAGGATGGACTTTGTCGAAAGAATGGAACAATTTTTTAAAGACATTGATTCAATTGGCGGGTAGTTTTCTAGAAAGGAAAGAAGAAGTTATTAATTGTTCAAAATTGTTTTTCTAAAGGATACAGATTTTGCAGCCATACTAAAATATTCACAAACTTTATGATTAATCAATAAAGCCCGACAATGCATCTGAAACAAAGACGTTGTATGTAGTACTCATTATTGCTTGACATCTTTAAAATGAGAACCAAACCTTGATATTCCCTTTAAAATTTAATAGAACAAAAGAACACCCTGTGTTTATAGTTACGTCAATATATATTTCTCATTATATCCAGAACAAATGGGAAATGCAATGCACAATTAATCTAATAGAAAGGTACTACTAATGAAACAATTAAGAATATCTGTTTTACCAGCCTACAAGACTACATACCAAAATACACCATGCTTAGCCTGCCCGCTCCAATCTGAACAGTTTGAGCATGGGATGTGTTACTGCAAAGCTGACATAAGAAAACTGGTACATAGAGAGATGACATATTAGTACATGAATGATAAAAATATAACTATGGATTTACAGGGTAAGACAATGGGGGAAAATAAGACACCAGCTGGTAGTGTGTACAACAGATTTAACACTTGCGAAAAAGACTTTTGCAATTGAAGTATGCGGTTCCCTTTAAACAGTGGCATGAAGATAATTAAGTAAGTCAAACAGATGCATTACACTGGATGACCAAGGAAGGGTTGGAGATAACATCAGTATTTCATACCCGATGGGAGTAGTATCATATGGAAAAGTCCAATAGGAGTTGTGCAACTCCTCTTTCAATTAGCTGGTGCAAGTAGTCTAGTCTATAGCCTGCATGGATTGTGCAACATCATGTATGCATGTGTCAGACCCAAGTTGTGTGCATTAAAAAACCTCAGGCCTTTGAAAATTTCTTCCTTACTCGCGTGGTCGAGCCATTGCATCGAGCATCTCTCAGGCATCCCTCTAACAGAAAACGCAAAAAAGGAATGAGAAAAGGTTACTCTGTGTCTTTCGTGGATGCATCTTTTCCTGCATGCTTCTACTGAAGTTGTAGAAAGAGAGAAGCAAGAAGGCAAGAATGTGGGATATGGAGTAGGTTGGCAACACACAGAGCCACAGATTGCTTCAACGGTACCACCTGCTGGCTGACATGCATATATATGTTGATATTTTTGGATCCTCTTATGATATTTGATCCCTGCGTTGTCTGACACTCGCTTGCCGCTTGCCTCCCGTCGACCCCTGTTGATCGAGATGGAGGCTCTGGCAGAGTATGGAGGAGGATCGAGAAGGCGGTGCCATCTCTCACGTTATTTGATGCTCGCTTGACGCTTGCCTCCCGTCGACCCTACTGACTTGTTGATGGAAATTGCGATGTTGGCAGAGTATGGAGGATTATGGGAAGGGATGTCACAGATTGGAGATAGGAGTCGGCGAGTCACGTTCAGGTTGAATGCGAGCATACCTGCGGGAAACTAAATAAAGGAGAACAGGAAAATGGATCGACTGATTCATTGTGAAACGGAAGTTCAGTTACCGACTGAGACAGAGCTTGCAGAAACCTGTGTGCGTGGAGTTATGGAGGAGAGACGAAGTAGATGGTGCCGGTCAGTTTCGTTGGAATCCAAACATTGAGTGGATCAGAAGTCGAACGGGCTCGCATGGAGGTCTAATGATCAATCAATAGGTGATTATCAACCAACAAATAAAAATCTGAATTTAAGAGCTACGCTAGAGCATGCAGACTATGCTGATGTGGCAGAACGCATGACATGGCAGGATATTTTTTCGCGAAAACGCAAAAAGCTTTGCGTTTCGATGCATTGATAGAAAAGAGAGTTTGTACATACAAGCCCAGAGAAGGGCCGACCCCACAGCATACAACTCAACTCAACCTAACTAGGGGAGAAGTTGACGTAGTCCTCTTGCACCCGCGTTCGCCCAGTCGCGTGCTTCGGCCCTGATAGTGCCAATCAGGGAGGAAACCGAGGGGCGAGCATTGTCGAAGACCACAGAGTTCCGGTGTTTCCAGATCCACCAAGCCGTCAACATGATCAACGACGATGTGCCCCTCCGCAAGGCGCGAGGAGAGGCTTCGAGCGCTTGCGTCCACCAAACTGAGAAGTCACCTTCCACCATGGGGGGTCGTGCCGTTGATCGAATCCATGAGAGGACCTCGTGCCATATCGTCCTCGAGAAGGGACAGCCAGTAAGGATATGCGCCATGGTCTCCACCGCTTGGTCGCAAAGCGGACAATGTGTCGCGTGTGGGAGTCCTCGGCGAGCAAGTCTCTCACCCGTCCAGCATCTATCTTGGCAAGCAAGCCAAATGAAGAACTTCACCCTAGGGGGCGCCCAAGTCGCCCAATTCAACTGCCACGAGCCTGACGGCAACGATCCTTCGAAAAGGGCGTTGTAGCAGGAGCGAGAGGAGTATTGTGCATCTGGCGTCCAGCGCCAGACGAGTACGTCCGGTGTCTCCGATAGTGTGGTCCCCTGCACCCTGATCCAGAGTTGCACATACTGCCAGAGGGCCAATGGGCTCAAGGCTCCCACAATGTCGGAGATCCACCCTCGGTCGACGAGCGCCTGCTGCACCGTGCGGCGCTTCCTACGTCGACGGGGGATGAGCGCGAAAAGATCCGGCGCCAGATCCCTCACCGTCTTCCCATCCAACCATCTGTCCTCCCAAAAGAGGGCCGAGGTGCCATCCCCGATGATCATATAAGTGGAGGCATCAAAGATGGCCTTCTCATCCGCTGAGAATTGCATGTCTAGCCCGCGCCAAGGTCGCAGGGGGTCGGTGCGTTGCCGCCACAGCCACCTCACCCTCAGACTGATGGATGTGCGTGCGAGGTCAGGGACGCCGAGCCCACCCAGCGGTAGTGGGCGACATACCTTAGACCAGTTGACGTGGCAGTGGCCACCATTAGCGTCCAGTCGGCCAGCCCACAAGAAACCTCGCAGGATCTTGTTCACTTGTTTCAGCACTTTTTTGTTAAGGCTGAGAACAATCAGTTGGTGTAGCGGTATCGCCGCTAGCACCGAGCGGATAAGCGTCAGGCGGCCAGCTTTCGGCATCATGGATGCTTTCCAGGTGGGCACCTTGTCGGCCAGCCTATTCACCAAAGGCTGGAGATCCTCACCCGACAGCCTCCTAAGAGATAGGGGGATGCCAAGGTATTTGACAGGAAAGGGTGCCAATGGGCACTCCATAGTCGCTGCCGCCCTTTCCGCCACCTCATCCGAGCATGCAATCGGTGAAACCGAGCATTTAGCAAAATTCGTATGCAGGCCCGATGCCTGTCCGAAGAGCTCCAGGATCGCGCGGATGGCGCGTAATTCCGTCTCGTCTGGGTGGCAGAAAATCACCACGTCGTCCGCGTAGAGCGACGTCGACGTTACCAACTCCCGGCGTGCAAGACGCCTCAAAACACCCAACTCCATAGCCTTCGACAAGGCCCTGTTCAACGTGTTCATAACTAGCACGAATAGTGCGGGCGAAAGGGGGTCCCCTTGTCGGAGACCCCGTCTATGCCATAACGGTGGACCCGGCTCACCATTGAGTAACACCCTCGTGCTGGCGGTGGAAAGTAGAATCGCGATCAACTCGCGAAACCTAGGGCCGAAACCCAGCTTCACCATGATCTCAAAGAGGAAAGCCCAGGAGACCGAATTGAAGGCCCTTGCGATGTCCAGCTTCAATAACACCCTTGGTTCCTTTAGTCCGTTCAGAAGCCTGGCGGTCTGCTGAACCAACATGAAGTTATCGTGGATACACCGCTTCCGGATAAAAGCGCATTGGTTGTTATCAACCAGCGATTCCATCCGGGGCGCAAGTCTCACCGCAAGCGTCTTAGCCACCAGCTTTGCAAAGATGTGGATCAAGCTGATAGGGCGGTAATCACCCAAAGCAGCCGCGTCAGGGCGCTTCGGCAGCAGGATCAACAGGGCCTGGTTGAGACCCTGGAAGCCGCGCCCACACAACGAGAACAGCTTATCAAAAGCCGCCATGAAGTCACTCTTTACCGTCCCCCAGCAGCACTGCAAGAACTCGGCCGTGAACCCATCGGGTCCCGGCGCCTTCCCGTGTGGGAGTCGCCTAACCACCTCCCAGACCTCCTCCTCAGAGAATGGGGCCTCCAACTCTGAGAGGTCCTCTGCGTGTGTCCCCAGGAAGTCGAGGTCTAGGGAGAACTCGCGATCCACCGAGGAGCCAAGCAGACCCTCGAAGTGGTTAAAAGAGGCCTCCGCCATAGCTGCATGGTCAGAGATCACTGCGCCATCAACCTGGATGCCATGTATCACGTTCTTTTGACGGCGGTAACTCGCATGTTGGTGGAAGAAGGCCGTATTAGCATTCCCCTCCCGGAGCCATGCAATCTTGGCCCGCTGGCGGGCCATAGTGCGCTCCAGGGAGGCCAGCCCCAAGTAGGTCCTTCTCAGGTTGGCCCTGAGTAGGCGCTCATCCGGGGAGAGCTGGCGGGATTCCATCGCAACATCCAGCCGGAGCACCACTTCCCGCGCAGTCATCAACTGAAGCCGAATACACCCTACTTTCTTATCACTCCAGCTCATAAGCTTACGAGCCGTGCGTTTTAACTTAGCTGTGAGACGGCGGAAGGGATCAGGGTCCCCATCAACCTCACCCCATGCTGATTCCACCACCTCGCTGAAGCCCTGGAGCTTTAGCCAAAAACGTTCAAACTGGAAGCGCTTCGGACCCATCGTCTGCGAGGTGCAGTCGAGGAGAAGGGGGCAGTGATCCGCGACAACCGTTGCCAGGCACCGTAGGGAGTGACTGTTATGTAGTCGCTCCCAATCTGTCGTGGCGAACACCCTGTCGAGCCGCACGAGAGTCGGCGAGGCCCTCTCGTTAGACCACGTGTAGCGCCGCCCATGGAGGTAAACCTCCTTGAGCTCGCAGTCATTCAGGAAGCGCCTGAAGCGGCCCATCATCCGCCTGTTTAGGTTTCCGTTGTTTTTGTCCTCGTCGCGGTAAATCATATTAAAATCTCCACACAGGGCCCAAGGTCCTGGATGGTTAGAGCGCACCGAGCGCAGCTCTGCCAGAAAAAGCCACCTTATCGGCCTCCTCCTGAGGGCCGTATACGCAGGTCAGCCACCACCCCGGCGCCCCATCAGGGGGCACGACCTTAGCCGTGACGCTGATGCGGTCAACGTGGGCGCTATCGAGCCGCACCAGCCGGCTCACCCATGCAACAATTATCCCGCCCCGAGTACCAATCGCCGGCAAGAAGAAGTAAGCGTCAAAATCTGCGCCCAGAGTCTCCATAACAATCGAGGGGGTTACAAGTGCAAGTTTCGTCTCTTGCAAGCATACAATAGACGCACCCGTAGCTACCGCTAAACTCTAACACCCGTACGACGCGCGCGGTCATTGAGGCCACGCGCGTTACACACCAACACCTTAGGTTCGTAAGACATAGGAATGTCTTTACACCCTAGGCGGTGGAGACCACACGGTCAAGCCCCCACGAGCGGGCCACCCGTCGTGTCGATCAGCAGTGGTGAGCAGCCTCTCATCGTCAGGAGGGACCACCCGTAGAGCTCGGCAACCGCCTCAAGCATCTCCTCGGTGAGCGGCATCTCGAACATCCTGTGATATGCTTCTAGGGCGGCCTTCGAAGGCGCCTCATCGTCCTTCACGAGCCCGAGCTTCCTCATGAGGTTGCGCACGGCCCGTGATTCCGCGTTCACGCCTCCTCCTGGTAGCCCGGCGATCCTGGGGCTACGGCGCGGACGAAAGTCCAGGGCCATCAGCCGACGGTGAAGAGTGGGGCCCTGCAGCAGCGCATCTGGCCTCAGCTTGGCCGCAGCGAGGAACTCACCTAGGGTGCGCGGGGCGGAGGCCGGTACTGGGCGCGGAGTCACATTTGCCGCCGGTCGCGGGCGGACGAACACCACAGGGGGGGTGGAGAAACGGCTCGGAGTGGCACCCTGAACGTTTGATGGCCTGGTAGGCGGGGGTGGGGGTCCATCTCAATCTCCTCATCCACCTGTTCGTCCTCAGGCGCCACATTGTTGGCCGCCACCAGCGTTCCTGGGCCAAGGATGGGAGAGTCACCATCATCATGGGCCGCATCCAGGGCCGTCCCAGCCGGCTGTTCCAGTGCCACCGGTTCCCGCGCGCAGAACGCGTCCAAGCCGAGCAGACCGTGCGGCATGCCAAACCTGTCACTCTGTGCCTCGCGGGCCCCTCGGTCAGATCTGACAGAAGAGATGGGGCACGCATGCGACAGGCAGGTTCCAACTGTTGTGCGGTCGGACAGAGGAAGCTTCCTCGCAAGCCCGGCGACAAGGGTGGGTTCGTTGTTAGCCCCACCCGTCAGCCCCTGCGTCCCATCCAGTGATTGCTTCCCGCCAACGGTAGCTAGAGCCACGTCACCCGTGACCAGGACCCGGTCAGCCGTGTTTTGAACCTGGTCGTTGCAAGTTTCTGGCGCGCAGAGCGTCGCGATGTCACCTGCAGGGATAGCAGCAGGCTGGCCCCGCCTGCCCCTTCTTTTTCTCGCTTTACGACCACGACCTCTTCCACGTCCCTCACATCCAGCCAAAGCTGGCTGGTGTGGACCCACCACGGTCCCAGACGCCAGCGAGCGCGTCCCCGCTCCATCGACCGCAACCGCCCCGCCAGACTGGCGGCGCCTGGGCCCACCTCCTTGGCCGTTAGCGGAGGAAGGACCACTCGCGCCCGCTCCCGTCGATCTCGCAGCGGCGGCGCCACCACCGCCAGGGAGGGAGTCCGGGACCCCCGGCTCGACCTCGTAGCGACGCGACGCCGGCCAGCCCGGAGTGGGGCCATCACCACCACCCACGCCATTGCTAGGTGCAAGTCGGCGATAGTCCGTGAAGTTTCGGACATGGACAATCAGCGGATACATCATGGTGGGCACCTGGGGTGGCGTCACAGCGGCGGCCGGCGCCGCAAGGACCTGCGCCGACGGAGGCTCTCCCGGCTCGACGACGTGGAAGTCGACCTCCCTCGGGATCAGGGCAGGGTCAAGGCACCAAGCGGAAAGCCGAAAAATCTCCATGTCCGCGCGCGAGCGCGTGAGCGGGTCCAGCCGCTCCACCCAGGAATTTGGCGCCAGGATGGTCTCCGCCGCCGCCACGCTCCACGAGTTCGCAGGAATCCCCTCGATTTCGAGGTTGACGTGGACTCCCAAAGCTCCCGCTGTGGCTCCCATTCTCCGCGACCAAGGCTTGAGGAGAAGCCGAAAGAATGGCGTTTGCAGGAACTCACTGGCGAGCACCATCGTCCTGTCCTCGCCAGCGAAGAAGTAAATGAGGAACCCGCCCTCGCGATGACGATGGACGGAATAAACTTCCGTCGGGAGGTCGTAGATCAGGTTGATGGCCTCCACCACTTGTTCCGCCGTGATGCTGCGCTGCTCACCCACAGGAACCGCGACCAGGGCGTTTGCGAGGGCGAGCTCAGTGTCCTCCACCTCGGGCGTGCGTGAGAAGACACACGCCGTCCTTGCCGGCCTCCTGGCGAGCTCACCGCCGAACGCGACAGCGCGGGCAGGACCCGTCCGCTCCGTCCTCCTAGCCAGCGGCAGCGGAGAGACCACGGACCTCTCGTCGCGTCCGGCGTCCCTGACGACAGGCGCTGCGGGTCGGGGGCCTCTGTCGCGCGTCGCCTGTGGGAGGACCTGGCGCACCTGGTGGCCACGCCTGGCGTCACCCATGAACGAGGATGCGCCGGATCGGGGCGGGGCAACCATGGAACCCGTCGGCCTCAGGGAGGCAGACTGCGGGCGCGAGTCTCTTCCTAGCCCGCCGGCGTTTGGAGGCGCGGCGACCGAGCGCGGCGCGGTCGCTCCATCCACCCTGACAGCACGAGGCGCCGGCGGGGTATCGCGCTGCACCCGCGCCGCGTTGCGCGCGTCACCCTGGCGCCTCGCAGCCGCAGCCGGAACGTCGCCCGACCTGGGGTGTGTTGGTCTCTGCGCGGGTCGTGCTGAAGCGCCGGACGGAGATCCTGCAGCGCGCTTGCTCGCGCGCTCGTCGCCGGCGTCCGGCGGCGTGCGGGGGCGCGGCTCGGTGCACGACCTCGACATGTGTCCTTGCTCCCCACATCGGATGCAGACCGGGCCTGTAGTGCAGTCTCGAGCCCTGTGGCCAGGCTGGGTGCAGAGGAGGCAGAGACCAGCGTAGGCCTCGTAAGCACCAACCAAGGCGTCGCGCGCGGGGCGCGCATCCCTCGCCTTGGCCTTCTTCCCGCCGCGGCGACCACGGGCGCGCTTGCGCTTTGGCTGCTCCCATGGCGCCTGGTTGGGGTCATCCTCATCCTCCAGCGAGTCATCGGAGTTATCGAGCGCGTCGATGGCCACGCCGGAGGGCATCTCCCTGGCAACCTCGGAGCGCAGCTCACGTCGCGCGTCCGCATCCACCCGAACAGCCTCACCGGCGTTGTCCGCAGGGGAACCGGTTAGCGCCTCCCGGTATGAGCGTGGGGATTCATCCGAGTCGCTGTCCCGGCCCCCGCGCCAGCGATCTTCTCGCCCACGGGAACAGCCGTCGTCGGAGAGGGGGGGGAGGTGGGGGAGGTGAGTGGGGAGGGCGGAGTCATGGCCGTCCGCCTGCGCCGGCGCGCGGGACGGCGGGGGAAGGTGGCCGCCGGGGCCGGAGTGGCCGACGGCGGTGGGGGAGAGGTGGGAGAGCGGTGGAGGAGAGAGGTCGAGGGGTGGAGAGTTCACATGGCAGGATATGATTGCTTAAGGATGTTTGGTGAGGTGGACAGCTTGCATGTTTAGAGAAATGAGTTAGTGGGGCTGATCTACTTAGTTATATAGGATATAGGATAGGATTAGAGGAATGGAGGATAAAAATAATGGTGATATTAGTTGTCCGCATTGTGCATTATTTTAGAGATTGCATGGCTAACTTGGCGTTGCGAGAGATCCGTCATAGCGTGGGCATCTTGGCGAGACTCATTTGTTGATTATTATGTTGTTTTATAGGGGGCCAACATTTTTATAGGGGGGCCAACATTGAGTGTGGCTACGTTGAACCTGGGGACAGGTGCTCATAGTTCTTTTTTTCTTTTGAATGTTGATTTAAACCACTTTTTAAAAGTTTAAAAAATCTGTAAAAAATCGTATGCATAGGTAACGCAAATCTAATGGACGGCGAGTGCGTTTCGTGACGAATTTTTATTTATGTTGGCTGCGGTAAAAAAAGATAAATTTTCATTGCTATAGTATTGCTATATAACAGTGTATATACGTCATAGATCTGTCTTTTTTACACAGGTCAAATAAAATACCGTTTCTCCACGAAATTTTATACTATAACATAATACATGTGTATGAGTATCTCTATTTATTTTCGAAATTTTTGAATACTCACAAGGTGCTTGACCTGACAGGATCATCTATACCGAGATTCATCCTAGTATTTTCGGCCAACATTCAGCAAAATGTAGCATTGTAGGCCTTTTAGCTTATTCTTGGACCTTCTTGTCACATAGAATGCCAGATTCATGCCGCTACTTCATATACACTGCCTTGAAATTGTGGAAAACATGCTAGTAAATAGAAGATGTCTCTAGGAACTATTTGTCTTTGTAAAGTAATATGACCGTCTTCTCTCTTACTACCTTCGTTTCGCAAAATAAGGCGTGTATTTTTAGTCAAGAGTCAACATAGTATAACTTTGACCAATCTTTTAGACAAAATAATAAACATTTACAAGATTTAACTAACATACCATGAAAATTTATATTCTTTAGTGAGTCTAATGATGTTAATTTGGCATTCTAAAATAAATTATTTTTATGAATATGATTTGTCAAACTTAATATAATTTGATTTTTAACTATATTTATACGCCTTATTTTGAGGAACGGAGGTAGTAATGCCAACAAAGTCACACTTTATATACTACTTAGTCCTACAAACTCTAAATCCTTTGGGGTTCAAAATCTGCCTCCATAGCTCTATTTCCTATTGACGTCAACCTTCATCTCATATACTAGCACCCTATCGTTAAGTAAGAGCATACATCAAGGAACATACCGTTGTATATCCTTTGACCTCATCCATCACTAAGGCAAAAAATGTGTGGGCTCAAGGCTGGCCTTTGATGTAGTCCTGTTGGGGGAATAATCATCTGGGTCCTCAAGTCCCAGGAGACTAGACCCGGCTTTGGAAGACTGGACCCGACCCATAAAGAAGAACCGGTCTAGACCCTTTTGGCCGACACTGCTAAGACCCGATTTATGGAGTCTAGTTTCCTACAAGGAGAGACAGAGTTATTCTCGGGAGAAGGAGGATTCCCAAACGGACTCCGAGAACGGGGAGAACCCGGATTCCCTTGCAAAGCCCAGGTACCCAGCGGCTATATAAGCCGGGTTCTGAGGACGTAGCAACTAAGCTCTAGATTCTCGAGACATAGGTAGCTGGATTTCACACTTTGTAATCGAGATCGATATTATCGATACCAAACTAGCAGGAGTAGGTTTTACCCTCAATCGAGGGGCCGAACCTAGGTAAAGTTTTTCCTCTCAATTCCGGCTCAACCCTCTCGAAGCTTCACCTCGTGTCAATGGCCTCACAACTAGGTTCTCAGATGAGGACACTTGCCATGACTACGCCACGACAGTTGGCGCCCACCATGGGGCATGCACACGGAGGAGTTGTATTTTCGGAAGGAGCTCTTCCGGGAATCGAGAAGATGGCAATTAGACAGATCAAGAAGAGCTGGCGCAGAAACTAATGTCAACGACGAAAATTGGGGACCCGAGTTCGATTTCTTCGAAACCGGCTTTCGAGTTTCTTTTGGCAAGATCAACGTTTTCGTCGGGTTCATCTCTACCTCACAGGAGGAGTCAGAACAAGAGGAGGACTCCGTTTCAGGCGAAACGGCTATTGTACACTCTGATGAAAAATCATCGGTTGAAAACAACGACCTTGCCGAGACTGGATGTAACAGCCCAAGTATGAAAACCTACCATTTAGAATGTTTGATTTCTTGTTATTAAAGTATTGCATCATGGCATCATATTTATTTTCCTTGTTTGCCTTGTTTACTATTTGTTTTGCATCTGTTTTTAATTGTTTTCACAATGAAAATCAAACAATTTCCAATGCTTTGTTTTCATACTTGTTCTGTTACAACCTTTGAAATAAAAATCACAAATAAAAACCACCAAATAGTTTTCTTTTATTCCATAGTGCTCCACTATTAAATTACTGGTTTTAAGCAATCAATTGTTTCCAAATCACATTCAAAAATTCAAATACATTTTACAAACAGCACCCAAGTTGAAAATATGAAAATCACCAAAACAATCTAATCTTTTGTTTCCATCTATGCCATGTTTGATCAACAAATAAAATGGTGATTTTATTTCAAGAAAACAATTCTAAATTGCATTCAAATTCAAATCAAAGCATCAAAAGGCAACCAAATTGAATTTATGCAAATTATACCACAATCCAAATCAATTGTTTGTAATAAAGCAATAGGGTTCCAAATACTTAAACCTTTTGTTTTCCATATTTCTTTCAATACCCAAAGTAACTCAAATTTAAACCATTGTTGTAAACAGCAAAGTATTTGAAATATGTGTAAAACAAAACTTGTCTTTTGCTTACTGTTGAACCAAACAACTCCCCCTAATTTTTTTCTAACATTTCTGTTAACTCAAAATCCTCTTTTCTTCCAAATCCTTTTCTGCAAAAAAAAATAAAGCAGAACAATTAATAAAAGAAAACGGCTGGGGGGAGAAGCAGACTGGGCCAAGCCCAGCCCGCCACCCCAGCACGCTAACACCCGCACGGCCTGTTGGCCTTTTCTTCAAGCTCCGTACCGCTGACATCAGCACACGCCAGCTCTCAGCACCCGAGCTCCACCTGCTACCCTCGATGCCTATATCTACCCCCAACCCCATCAAACCCTAGCTCTAAGCCCCTACTCCCCTCTACCCTCGCGCCGCCGCCGATCTCTTCCCCCCCCCCCCACCGGCGCCATTCTCCCTCTCTGTAAACCCACCTCACCGTCGACGATTCTCTGAACCCGCCATCGCCGCCTCCGATCCTGTACCCTGCTTCCCTCGCTGACTGCGGGAAAGGACTCCCCTTTCTCCCTCGAGGCCTGGACATCGCGGCAGCCGCGGATGGAGAACACAGCGCCGCCGCCTTCATCAACTGTCGCCGCCGGATTTTTCTCCACCGGGCCGCTGCAACGACTACGACGTCGGTGAGCGTCAGGCGTCCTCCTTTTCTCCTTCTTCCTGTCCGCAACACGAACGGGCACAAGCGTGCACACATCCTGTGCACCACTCCCAGCACCAACTCATCGAGCACCGCAGCCACGAACGTTTCTCGCCGCCGGCGTTTCTCTGTCAAAATGTTCAGAAACGTTTTCAGTTAAAAAAGTTCAGTAGCCGAAACTGAAGAATAACCTGTTCACGTCCTGTTAACTGACAACAACGAGCACACACTGCACTGGTCAAGCACAGCGCGCGCCAGCGAAAGGTCCAGGGTTCGATCCCTGGCCTCGCTCGGGGAAAACCCCACTTTTTTCTCTCGAGTGCTGACAGGGAGGGCCCCCTGTCAGCCACTCCCGTGCCACGCAAGCGCACAGCTGCCCTGGGCCCCCCTGGCAGTGCCTAGGGTATGGCTCAGTGCGGTGTAAAATGTTTTTGAACCTGTCTGTTTTAAATTAAGTCCCTTATTTCTTTACAGATTGGTCCTCCATCTTAATCTGTTAATAACTTTTTAAATATGACTCCAAATCAAAAACTCTAAATATGGTTGTTGCTCCAAATTTAATCATCTATCCAAATAATCCATTTGTGCACTGTTTTGAAATTCCAAAATGCAATCCAAATTTGAATTCAAATAATTCCAATGCAATTTGCTAAATTCAATAACTAATTCATTATTAATCCAATAATTGCAAATAAAATATGTTTTCCATACCATTTTGAATAACCTATTCAAATATAAATTTTGTTTGCTGTTTTGAATAATTTAAATTGCTGAAAACAACTGTTTCTTAATTATTGCATTTAAATTGCCAAAATAACTTGCTCATTTTAAATCCAATTTCAACAAATGAAAATGTTTTCCATGCAAAATTAAACCATCTTTCCAATATAAATTTTGTTTCATGTTTTGAATAATTAAAATTGGTTAAATAATTTAAACCTTGTTTAATTCATTTAAAATTGGTAATTTCATAACTTGATCAAAACAAATTCTTTTGGGACATATAAAATATGTTTTCAAACCATAAAAGCATAAACTTTTCAAATATGAATCTCACTTAATGTTTTGAACAAATAAAAATTCAAATAAGTTCATGTTTGAATTAAATCCATTTAAATTCTTGCTTAAACTTGTTTAATTCATAAGTAATTCATCCAAAATCCTTTTTCAACAAGTGAAACATGTATTCCAACTGAAATCTTGTTTTCTTTTCAAATATGAACTTTGCTATCTATTTTGAACAATTAAAAGTGGTGAAAACAACAAATGCTTGTGTAACACCTTTAAGAAACCAAAATTTCTTAACTTAATAAATGAAATTCCAAACTTGTTAAACCTTATTTCCATTTGGTTCTATTGTTGTTATTTTGCTGTTTTCCTCATCCATGCATCATGCTAATCCACTTTCACATGTTGCTTAGTTGTAAAACAATTAATTCAACCATAAATCATGGGCTTTTCATATGCAATCCAATTGCATGTGGGTCCATTTAATCATGTTGTTATCTTGTCAACTAGTTATTTTGATGCATCAATTAAATTGACATGCATCATCCCATGTT
Source organism: Alopecurus myosuroides (assembly GCA_028641055.1). NCBI lineage: Eukaryota > Viridiplantae > Streptophyta > Magnoliopsida > Poales > Poaceae > Alopecurus > Alopecurus myosuroides. Next base: position 15,656 of record JAPCYS010002915.1, read on the forward strand.
TGCGCATTATGCCATGATATTGATTGTTTATCTTTCTGCATTGTTTGTTTGCTTCTTCTCGGATACACGACGACGTTGAGACCGACGATACTTACGACACCCCTTCTAAGGAGTTAGCTCAGTACCAGGCTACGGGTTTGCAGGCAAGTTATCTCACATGAACCACTGTGTTCCTTTCAACATTGGTTACCGATACTTTCCGTTGTCTATTCTGCTAGCCATAGTATTAGTTGTTTCTGTTACGAACCTATCACATGTATCCTTTAACCCTGATATTGCCTCACCTCCATACCTATAACCATTGTTTGAGCCCGTGTCTTACTAGCATGCTTAGGTTGTTTTGCTCGAGTCTGTTACCCGTTACTTTCTGTTACTATATTCCATTATGTTCTGGGGGCTCGATGTTTAATCAATCAATCATGCTAATTGTTAAATAATAAATTTGATGATAAGGCACCGGCAGGAGGCCCTTTGTGGTTTTGAGGCCTGCTAGTGTCGACCCTAATAGGAAAAGGGTCTTGTCTACTGATCCATGATGAGCGCACTAACCTCATGTGGGAAGCGAGTATGGGCGCCCCCCTCAATTTGACTCGATTCGCATCTCGTCCAAATCGCCTCATTTAGTTCAGGTTTTCCATTTGCTGCATGCATGATCTTGCGAGCCCTTGGTACCCGGGTGGAACTTTCGTAGTCGGCATATAGGGGGACACGGTCTTAGAGTGCTATGAGGGTCCATTTTCTTCTGGGCTCGATTAGATGTGCGCCCAAGGTTCTTTGGGCTTGATGCGAAGAAGAGTTGAGTTGTGTTGAGTGCCCCGCTTGGTGGAAGGGCCTTTCCATCTGGCGGGTTATTCATGCGTGTACGGCCAAATTGGTGCAACCCTGCAGGGATAATCTTCTCGAGAAGCCGTGTTTTCCGCGGTTATGGATTACTTGGTGAAAGTACTGGCTAACAAGTACTCAGGACAACTTAAACCTAATGATTAACAACCTTACACCCAATGATTAACAACTTGACTAGTAATAGGCTTATTGACACAATAATCTGAACCATCATTATTTTCAACTGTGTGAGTTATCCTCGTATTGCTTCTTTGGATAAGGGGCGAGATCCAGGAAGGGTTTGTTTGGTGGTTAGCTATAGTTGGTTACAATACTCGACCTTATCCCCTTTTCTGTTAGTTGGAAGTTGTAGTTCTCTGTAGTTGGTTAGCGCAGCCAGTCGCAGCATCGTTTATATCCCCTTTCTTCCGTTGAACCCAAGGCATCTGTGCTTGGTGTTGACGGGCTACACTTTGGTGAACTGTGAGTCTTGCTTGCCAGTACGTTTATGTACTGACCCCTTTGGGGCTATGGTTTCCGCAGACGACGTTTTCGAGGATCTACATGGTGGCTACTACGTGGAGTATGACGAGACTGCTGACGAGTAGATAGCGGACCCGGGCAGGATCCGAGACTTCGTGGATGGGCTCCGTCTTTTCGTTTCCGGCCTCTTAGGCCTATTTGGTTCTTGTCTTTACTCAGACATGTTGAATGCTTCCGCTGTGATGTAATGATGTTATGTTGGGGCATGTGCCCTCTGAATGATTGTATTTGCTATCTCTGCTCTAATGAGAGCTATTTGCAACTTATTTCAATCTTTTGTGTCGTAGAGATCTGTTGTGATATCATTTGTTCCAATGCCGTTGACGTACCATGTGTGGATGTTTGAAGTATGTCAATGGAAGTGTCCTGATTTCTATGGGATAGTTTACGTCGACGCTGAACAGGTAGGGGTTGGTTGTCACACATATGTGTGTTGGCCTACTCGTAAGAGGACGCGGGTGCCGGTAAGCCCCGTAATCCAATCTACTACTGTTCAACGGAACGGCGAGTATCCTTTAGAAGTCCGGGTGCGACACTGGATCAATTCAACCACTTCATGAAGAAAGGATAAGGGACTACTCGGAGCCGGAAATAGGCTACAGAGTGCTAGGAACCCGGCATCATGCAGCAGTATACATGGCAGGAGGCACCACCTCACCGACTTATGATGAGAACGGGCGCATAATAAACATCAGGTCTACAACTACGGCAGACCCACTCAGAGGGAACCCGGTTTTGAACACAAGGGCGACGATGCCAGCTGGAGGAATGGGTAATAATGTGGCACCTCGGGTACAAAGCCAAGAACTCATGCATGCGATCGAACAACTTAATACGACACTAACAACTCCGATTATGACAGAGACTATAGATGCACGGAACACCGAGATTGCAACCCTTTGCGAGCGCCTGGGAAGTTTCCAAGACCGCGTAAATGTGGAAACAGAGAAAATCAACCCAGTGCAAAATGAGATGCTACAGGAAGTACAGAGTCTGGAGGATCAGTGGATTCATCTGAACTTTCGCCAGAGAGAATTATCCAGTGTTCAGCATAGGAAAACCATGAGCCGGCTCACGGTCGGCCTTGCACCCTCAGCCTTGGTTTCCCACAATTCCCCAGGAGACCCGGGAAACATCACTGGGAATCCCACATTGGTAACACCTGGGCTAAGAGTTGTGCCAGGAGCAAGAGGAGCCACGCCAGGAGCCGTAAAAGGAGATATGCCAGGAGCGGGAGGAGCCCCTGTACCCTTGCTGGGTCTCGGCGCGACACCCCAAAATATGAATCTACCGCCTCTTCAGCCACATATTCAGCAACCTTTCCAGGAGCCGATACGTTTCCATATGCGCATTGGTAATTACACTAACCCAGTGGACAATGTCTGGGCAGCTACATCCAACCTTGCTCAGATCATGATCGATGAGTCTACTCCACTTGGGTATGAGGCAAAAAGAGTGATTGAGATGTTGCAGACAGTGGTGGTATAGCAGCTGAACTACCGCAATTGGATGGATAGGATGCACTTAACACCTCACAACAACATAAATTCAGTACCGCAGAGTCATCATGGGAATCCCCAGCACCAGCTGGCTCAAGCAATGCAAGACGACAGAGGGAAGCCCAAAATCCACAGTGTAACACCTGGGGTGTTACCCCTTAGTAGATTGGTTGTTTCTTTTTGCATTGCAATCACATGCATCACATAAGCATTGCATCATGTTTTCCAAACCACTCCAAAATTCCAAATAAAAAAAAACAAACCCTATTTGAAAGTCACCCAGCAATTTGATATCAAATTAATAACTCCAATGGTTGAAAATAAGTAACCTACATTGTTATTTTGCTGTTTTGTTAATCAATAAAAATATTTTATAAAATTTAAAACACCCCAAACCCTCTTTGAGAAAAAAAATTCAACTAACACCTTTAAATCAAATTAAACTTGCAAACTTGTGAAACTAAGATTAACATTTGCTTTAATTTTTGTTTTGTAACTTAATACAAATGTCATAAAAGAAAATTCCCCAAAACTCTTTTTCTATCTCTCTTACTCTCATCCTTTACAAAAAAAAAAGAGAAGGAAATAAAGATAAAAAGAGAGAGGTGAGAGAGGCAGCCCACCCCAACCGTTTTCCCCCCTCATCCCACAGCAACCGGCCCATCTGGGTCTTCTTCTTCGTACGGACGCGGGGGAGAGGTCGCTGTCACCGAGCGCTTCCCCCATGTGCCCTGCTCCCCCTCCCCTTTATCTCCCCCTCGAGGCCGGATCCCAACCCTAACCCTAATGCTCTCCCCTCCTCTGCCGCCGCCATCTCCCCTCTCTCTCCCTCCCACCTTTCGTTTCATTCCTCTGTTCTGAACCCGTACGGGAGAGTCACGATAGCAGCCGCCGTTTCCGGAGAAATTCGCGGCCGGCTGCCCTCCTCGAGCATGACCGGCTACCCCAGCACCACCACGGTGATTCCCCGGTTCGATTCCCGCCTTTTCTTTGTTCAATCGCTTGCTGGAGGTCTCCCTAGCCATGGCTGCTCAACTGTCCGCCATGAACTCCGTCGAGCAGCGCAAGTCGAGGACCTGGAGCTGGGTTCCCCATGTTTCTGCAGGCAGCACTCACGCACTCCTCTGCACCCCTCTCCCCTGCCGCACGCCCCACACACCACCCTTGAGCTGCAGCGTCGCCCTCCAGTTCGCTCACGGTTCAGCGACGCTGCTGCAGATCGATCTCCGTCAGGAAGCGAGCGCCTGCGTTTTCTTCAGAAACCCCGACTGTTATCCCTCAAAAACCTTCCGCGCGGTAGTACCACAAGAACCACGAACCAGCCTAGTGGTTGGCTCCCTCTGCGCGCACCGCGAGCGCGCGGGATCGATTCCCCGCGGCCGCACCTTCTTTTCGCTGAATTTTGGTCCGCTTCCTATTTCTGAACATGAAAAGGTGGCGTGCGCTCTGAATCTACAACAACAGCAGATCAACCCAATGGTTTGGGCCTCTGTCTTCCACTCGGGAGACCCGAGCTCGAATCCTCGGAAGACCAATTCCCCACCTTTTTCTTCTTTTGCAAGCATGGCACTGTGGGCCCATCTGTCATACACGGTGGCTAGCTACTCTCCTGTAATAAAAGTTCCACAGTGATTTTCGTATTCAATATTAATCTGTAATTCCAGAAAAATGGGTTAAACATGCTAAATTCATATCTTTTGATTTATGCATCCAAATGACACAAATTTTGTATGTATTCCAATCAAAATTCCATGAACTTTTCAAATATAACATTTGTTTCTGTTTTTGCACAATTCAAATTGTTTCAAATTTCAAATTCAAACAATTCAATTCCAATTTGGTTAATTCCATAATTAATTCATAATTAATTCAAATCACACAAATCAAATATGTTTTTCAGTCCAAATCCAATGAACTTTCTGTTTATCAACTTTGTTTTGCAATTTGGGCAAATAAAATTAATGTTATTTAATAATCCTTAAAAATGACCAATTAAATGGCATAATTAATAACTTTCAAATGGTTGCCCCAAATTAAATACTCAAAACATGTTTTCCATCCAAAATCAAATGCCACACTTGAATATCAACTTTGTTTTCTGGTTTGCAACAATTAATTTGAACAATTGTTTCACCTCTTATTTAATGCAATTGAAATTGCCAACATTCATAACTAATTCATTTTAATTCCAAATCCAACAAATAAAATATGTTTTCCAATCAGTTTCATGTCATTAACATGTTCATGCCATCCATATCCCTGTTTGCATCTTATCTTGTGCCTTTTAGATCTTGTTATGCATGTTCATCTATATGACAACATATGGAATGTGTGGGATAAATAATTCCAACTGTTGCCCCCTTCCATTTAAATTGCCTAACTCATCTACTTTATTGTTTGCCATGCTAAACAACATTTAACTTGATGGTTAGATAAACAACTTGAACCAATTCCTATTTCTCCGGACTCCGGTTCCGATTAAATTGCTTAAGTTGTTTCCCCTGTTGCATCTTGCCATGTCATGCATATAAAATAGGATCATGCTGGATCTTTTGCCGTAGTAGTAATTGTTGCATCCGGTGTTTGTTCGAGGTTCGTTGCTTCTTCCCGGATAGGACGTTGAGATGACGTGAGCAACGACAAGTTTTGCTACCTTGCGGGATCTCAGGCAAGTATACTCACTTGCTGCCAAATGGCTGCCTTTCATCACTTGTTACCGATTCTTTCCGTTGTTCTTATTCTAGCCTGTTGTTTCGATGCTTGTGTCTCGATCCTATTATATGTTTATCTTGCAGCCATGATATAGCCTTCCTTCCACTTCCTATTAACTGTTGCTTGTTTACCTTGTTGCCCCCCGTGTCGTAGTTGCATGCTTAGGTTTGTTTGCGCTCTAGTCTTATTATCCTGCGTCGTATCACCTGTTTAGTATAGTTGGGTTTCAATTCAATCAACAAACTGTTAATGTTTTGGGTAATAATAATTTGATGTTAAGGCACCGGCAGGAGGCCCGGGTTAGGGTTTTGAGGCCTGCTAGTGTCGAAACTAGGAAAAGAGTCTTGTCTACTGATCCATGATGAGCGTGCTCACCGCATCCGGGTGGTAGTATGGGACCCCCCTCGACTTAGACCTGATCTGCAGCTTGTCCGAAGAGCCACACTTAGTTCGGGTGTTCCATTTGCTCCTTTGCATAATGGGAGGGCCCCCCATGGTTACTGGTGATGTTTATGATGATGATGCATATAGGGCGAGGCCTGTAGTGCCGGGGTGTTGTGTCCTGCGGGAGTTTTGCACACCTGCGCTGAGTATTCGGCTGCGTGGCTGGGACCTTATAGCTCTGTGGCTCCTAGGATGGGTTGTAGAGACGGTTTGGGTCGTGTCGAGCCAACCTGAGTTTTAGTTGGTGGCTTGAGTGTGTACGGGTACTGGAGCACACCCTGCAGGGATAAATCTTCTCGAGAAGCCGTGTTTTCCGCGGTTATGGATTACTTGGTGAAAGTACTGGCTAACAAGTACTCAGACAACTTACACCTAATGATAATAACTTGACTAGTAATAGTCTTATTGACACCATAACTTGATCCATCATTAATCCAACCGTGTGAGTTATCCTTGGGTTGCTTCCTTAGTAGGGGGTGACATTGGATGGGTATTGTTTGGTGAGTAGTTGTAGTTGGTTACGATACGCTCTCTTATCTTCTTTCTGTTAGCCGGAAGTTATAGTGTGTTTCTGTAGTTGGTTAGTGCAGCCCGTTGCCGCTTATTTGCAATAAACCCTTCCCTTCCGTTGATCCCAAAGTATTTGTATATTGTGATGACTGGCTACGCCGGTATCTTGTGAGTATGGTTTATCCACTTGCCAGTACTTAACCGTACTGACCCACGAATCCTTTTCCGTGGCTGCAAATTCCAAATTGCAGTCAGCAGGTTTGAAGTCTGACGATGTTAGCTTGGGAATCCCTCCGGCTTGGCCTGGGCAGGGATTGGACGCTCTCGGTTATTTTCAGGACTCTTAGTCCAATTTGTATCTTGTCCGTAGTCGGACGCTATGTTGTTTCTTCCGCTGTTATTTGGATCTTTGTGTTGTATCAGTTGTATCCCTGACTCGTTTGAGTCATCTTGTATATATCTTTTCTGTTGTTGTTGCGGAATATTTGTGAACTGTTGTAATGTTATCACAAGTGGCCACCTGGAATCCGTTATTATGCGGATTTGGCGGGAATGCTGAAATCTGCATAGTGCCCGATCTCGGGGCGTCACAAATGGTATCAGAGCCTTGGTTCCGATTCCCGAGATTGTTTCGATACGAATGGTTATCGAAGCAACGGGTCCGCAAAGCCTGTAGGTTAACCTCGCTAACGGCCGTTGTTTCTAGAGTGTCAAAAACTATTTCTGCTAAACTATTTTGGGAAAAACATCTCAATAGGATTCTTGTTTTCTCCTTATCTCTATTCTACTTCTCCTTCTATCTCATTTGTTTTGGAGTCTTCCCCCCTTGTCTATCTTTCAGTGTTGGATCCTACGTGGGTGGACGTTTTTCTTTAACCTAATAGGTTCGATCATCGGAAGATTCCTGGTGGAAGAACATCGTCGTCACTCCGAGCAAGAATCCCTTGTTAGTGGTGTCGAGAAGCCCTTGTTAGTGGTGTCGAGGAGATCAGCTGGAAGCATGAAGAATCGATAGTCGAACTTCTTTCCCCTCCCGGGTTAGCAGGTGGATTGCGAGGGCGCAATCCCTTGTTAGTGGTGTCGTCTGTAACACCTGGGGTGTTACCCCTTAGTAGATTGGTTGTTTCTTTTGCATTGCAATCACATGCATCACATAAGCATTGCATCATGTTTTCCAAACCACTCCAAAATTCCAAATAAAAAACAAACCCTATTTGAAAGTCACCCAGCAATTTGATATCAAATTAATAACTCCAATGGTTGAAAATAAGTAACCTACATTGTTATTTTGCTGTTTTGTTAATCAATAAAAATATTTTATAAAATTTAAAACACCCCAAACCCTCTTTGAGAAAAAAAATTCAACTAACACCTTTAAATCAAATTAAACTTGCAAACTTGTGAAACTAAGATTAACATTTGCTTTAATTTATGTTTTGTAACTTAATACAAATGTCATAAAAGAAAATTCCCCTCTTTTTCTATCTCTCTTACTCTCATCCTTTACAAAAAAAATAGAGAAGGAAATAAGATAAAAAGAGAGGTGAGAGAGGCAGCCCACCCCAACCGTTTTCCCCCTCAGCCACACAACCGGCCCATCTGGGTCTTCTTCTTCGTACGGACGCGGGGGAGAGGTCGCTGTCACCGAGCGCCTCCCCCCATGTGCCCTGCTCCCCCTCCCCTTTATCTCCCCCTCGAGGCCGGATCCCAACCCTAACCCTAATGCTCTCCCCTCCTCTGTCGCCGCCATCTCCCCTCTCTCTCCCTCCCACCTTTCGTTTCATTCCTCTGTTCTGAACCCGGACGGGAGAGTCACGATAGCAGCCGCCGTTTCCGGAGAAATTCGCGGCCGGCTGCCCTCCTCGAGCATGACCGGCTACCCCAGCACCACCACGGTGAGTCCCCGGTTCGATTCCCGCCTTTTCTTTGTTCAATCGCTTGCTGGAGGTCTCCCTAGCCATGGCTGCTCAACTGTCCGCCATGAACTCCGTCGAGCAGCACAAGTCGAGGACCTGGAGCTGGGTTCCCCATGTTTCTGCAGGCAGCACTCACGCACTCCTCTGCTCCCCTCTCCCCTGCCGCACGCCCCACACACCACCCTTGAGCTGCAGCGTCGCCCTCCAGTTCGCTCACGGTTCAGCGACGCTGCTGCAGATCGATCTCCGTCAGGAAGCGAGCGCCTGCGTTTTCTTCAGAAACCCCGACTGTTATCCCTCAAAAACCTTCCGCGCGGTAGTACCACAAGAACCACGAACCAGCCTAGTGGTTGGCTCCCTCTGCGTGCACCACGAGCGCGCGGGATCGATTCCCCACGGCCGCACCTTCTTTTCGCTGAATTTTGGTCCGCTTCCTATTTCTGAACATGAAAAGGTGGCGTGCGCTCTGAATCTACAACAACAGCAGATCAACCCAATGGTTTGGGCCTCTGTCTTCCACTCGGGAGACCCGAGCTCGAATTCTGGGAAGACCAATTCCCCACCCTTTTCTTCTTTTGCAAGCATGGCACTGTGGGCCCATCTGTCATACACGGTGGCTAGCTACTCTCCTGTAATAAAAGTTCCACAGTGATTTTCGTATTCAATATTAATCTGTAATTCCAGAAAAATGGGTTAAACATGCTAAATTCATATCTTTTGATTTATGCATCCAAATGACACAAATTTTGTATGTATTCCAATCAAAATTCCATGAACTTTTCAAATATAACATTTGTTTCTGTTTTTGCACAATTCAAATTGTTTCAAATTTCAAATTCAAACAATTCAATTCCAATTTGGTTAATTCCATAATTAATTCATAATTAATTCAAATCACACAAATCAAATATGTTTTTCAGTCCAAATCCAATGAAACTTTCTGTTATCAACTTTGTTTTGCAATTTGGGCAATTAAAATTAATGTTATTTAATAATCCTTAAAAATGACCAATTAAATGGCATAATTAATAACTTTCAAATGGTTGCCCAAATTAAATACTCAAAACATGTTTTCCATCCAATCAAATGCCACACTTGAATATCAACTTTGTTTTCTGGTTTGCAACAATTAATTTGAACAATTGTTTCACCTCTTATTTAATGCAATTGAAATTGCCAACATTCATAACTAATTCATTTTAATTCCAAATCCAACAAATAAATATGTTTTCCAATCAGTTTCATGTCATTAACATGTTCATGCCATCCCATATCCCTGTTTGCATCTTATATTGTGCCTTTTAGATCTTGTTATGCATGTTCATCTATATGACAACATATGGAATGTGTGGGATAAATAATTCCAACTGTTGCCCCCTTCCATTTAAATTGCCTAACTCATCTACTTTATTGTTTGCCATGCTAAACAACATTTAACTTGATGGTTATAAACAACTTGAACCAATTCCTATTTCTCCGGACTCCGGTTCCGATTAAAATTGCTTAAGTTGTTTCCCCTGTTGCATCTTGCCATGTCATGCATATAAAATAGGATCATGCTGGATCTTTTGCCGTAGTAGTAATTGTTGCATCCGGTGTTTGTTCGAGGTTCGTTGCTTCTTCCCGGATAGGACGTTGAGATGACGTGAGCAACGACAAGTTCTGCTACCTTGCGGGATCTCAGGCAAGTATACTCACTTGCTGCCAAATGGCTGCCTTTCATCACTTGTTACCGATTCTTTCCGTTGTTCTTATTCTAGCCTGTTGTTTCGATGCTTGTGTCTCGATCCTATTATATGTTTATCTTGCAGCCATGATATAGCCTTCCTTCCACTTCCTATTAACTGTTGCTTGTTTACCTTGTTGGCCCCCGTGTCGTAGTTGCATGCTTAGGTTTGTTTGCGCTCTAGTCTTGTTATCCTGCGTCGTATCACCTGTTTAGTATAGTTGGGTTTCAATTCAATCAACAAACTGTTAATGTTTTGGGTAATAATAATTTGATGTTAAGGCACCGGCAGGAGGCCCGGGTTAGGGTTTTGAGGCCTGCTAGTGTCGAAACTAGGAAAAGAGTCTTGTCTACTGATCCATGATGAGCGTGCTCACCGCATCCGGGTGGTAGTATGGGACCCCCCTCTTAGACCTGATCTGCAGCTTGTCCGAAGAGCCACACTTAGTTCGGGTGTTCCTTTGCTCCTTTGCATAATGGGAGGGCCCCCCATGGTTACTGGTGATGTTTATGATGATGATGCATATAGGGAGGCCTGTAGTGCCGGGGTGTTGTGTCCTGCGGGAGTTTTGCACACCTGCGCTGAGTATTCGGCTGCGTGGCTGGGACCTTATAGCTCCGTGGCTCCTAGGATGGGTTGTAGAGACGGTTTGGGTCATGTCGAGCCAACCTGAGTTTTAGTTGGTGGCTTGAGTGTGTACGGGTACTGGAGCACACCCTGCAGGGATAAATCTTCTCGAGAAGCCATGTTTTCCGCGGTTATGGATTACTTGGTGAAAGTACTGGCTAACAAGTACTCAGACAACTTACACCTAATGATAATAACTTGACTAGTAATAGTCTTATTGACACCATAACTTGATCCATCATTAATCCAACCGTGTGAGTTATCCTTGGGTTGCTTCCTTAGTAGGGGGTGACATTGGATGGGTATTGTTTGGTGAGTAGTTGTAGTTGGTTACGATACGCTCTCTTATCTTCTTTCTGTTAGCCAGAAGTTGTAGTGTGTTTCTGTAGTTGGTTAGTGCAGCCCGTTGCCGCTTATTTGCAATAAACCCTTCCCTTCCGTTGATCCCAAAGTATTTGTATCTTGTGATGACTGGCTACGCCGATATCTTGTGAGTATGGTTTATCCACTTGCCAGTACTTAACCGTACTGACCCACGAATCCTTTTTCGTGGCTGCAAATTCCAAATTGCAGTCAGCAGGTTTGAAGTCTGACGACGTTAGCTTGGGAATCCCTCCGGCTTGGCCTGGGCAGGGATTGGATGCTCTCGGTTATCTTCAGGACTCTTAGTCCAATTTGTATCTTGTCCGTAGTCGGACGCTATGTTGTTTCTTCCGCTGTTATTTGGATCTTTGTGTTGTATCAGTTGTATCCCTGACTCGTTTGAGTCATCTTGTATATATCTTTTCTGTTGTTGTTGCGGAATATTTGTGAACTGTTGTAATGTTATCACAAGTGGCCACCTGGAATCCGTTATTATGCGGATTTGGCGGGAATGCTGAAATCTGCATAGTGCCCGATCTCGGGGCGTCACACACAGCAACCCCAGCTGGCTTTGTTTGCTCCAAGAATTACAAACATCATACATGCCCCTAGACACGCGGCTAGTGAGGGAAATCGACAGTAGCCGATTCAGCACATGAATGCAGTGCCCACCACAACTCATAACCCAAACTTTGCACCACCGCTGGCTACTTCTGGAGGAAGAAGCTTTGTAATCCAATGTTTAGGACCAGGCTTGGGGAGTGAAAGGCTACCTGTGGACTTCAAAGGACCTCACATGGTTCCAAATTGTACAGCGGATTTGGAACCGACTGAGTGGATCGACGGTTATGAGATGGGATCAAGACCTTGGATGTTAGTGATGCTATATGCGCACAATATCTGAGCATGATGCTAGAGAGAACATCTCAAACATGGTTGAAAAACCTGCCCCCCAACTCCGTCAACACTTATTTAGGACCCGGTAAATGCTAGAGGGGCAGTACCACGTATTCACTACAAGTTCAAACAGAAGGGATAGAAATTTACAGAAGAGGGTTATTAACGGCAGTGCTAATGTGGTTGAACTGGCCCGAACAGCCAATTACCCGGAGCAGAGCAGATCATCCACCTCGAGTGGACTGTCCTGGAAGTTTGGCCTTGGTGGTTGCTCCCCAAGTTGGAGGCTACAATCTCACAAAAGTTCCGATGGATGGTGGTAAATGATAAGTTCAAGAGAATGAATCTTCAGGAAAAATAATGCAGCCCTCATCCACTATCTTCCATGGCATTGTTCCAGGTAAATGAGCCCAGCCCGTTGGTAAAATTTATTTGGAGGTAGCCTTCGGGACTATGGACAATTATATGTTTAAAATATTACCCTTCGGGGTGGTCAAATTCAAGATCCCATATCATGCATTATTTGGACATCCAACATATGCCAAGTTCATGGCCATGCCTTGTTATGTATATCTGAAGCTCAAAATGTCGGGTCCTAAAAAAAATATTACTGTAGAGGGTTACAGAGAGATAGCTTTGGAGTGTGAGGATGGAGATGCAAATTACACAGAAACAGCCTGTGCTAAAGAAGAATTGAAGTTTTACAAACTAAATGTTGATCTAGAGGATATGACCTCACTCAGAAAACCTTCCAGAGAGTCAAAACTGAAATTCAAGTCTGCGCAAGATACAAAGCAAGTTGATTTTAGCCCCGGTGATTCCTCCAAGCAGTTCACTGTGGGATCCCATATGAATGATAAATAGGAAAGCGCGCTCATCAAGTTTCTCCATGAGAATCGGGATTTTTTTTGCATGGAAACCTAGTGACATCTCTGGAGTCCCGAGGGAACTTGTTGATCACATCCTAAATGTTGATCCTCACATGATGTCGTTAAACAATTCCTACGGCGATTTAATGATGAGAGATGCAAAGCGATTGGAGAATAAATAGGCAGACTTCTAGCAGCAAGATTTACTATGGAGGTCCTTCATCCAAAGTATTTATCAAACCCAGTTCTGGTTTTAAATAAAAATGGGTCTTAGAGAATATGCATTGATTATACAGATTTGAACAAAGCATGTCCAAAAAACCCGTTCGCTCTACCTCGCATAGACCAAATCATCGATTCAGCTGCGGGATGCGAGCTACTATGTTTTCTGGATGCATACTCTGGTTACCACCAGATCAAGATGAAGGGGGAGGACCAGGAAAACACCTCTTTTGTCACACCATTTGGATCTTTATATTACACTTCTATGCCCTTCGGTTTGAAAAATGCAGGAGTGACATATCAGCGGTGTATACATAATTGTTTGCAGAATCAAATCGGGTGCAATGTTCATGCGTATGTTGACAATATTGTGGTTAAATCCCATAGAGGAGATTCCTTAATTTCAGAATCGGAAGAGACATTTGCCAGCCTTAGGAAGTATGAGATGAAGTTGAATCCAACTAAGTGTGGTTTTGGAGTCCCGACTGGAGAGTTGCTTTCCTTCATTATTTCCGAGTGTGGCATCAAAGCGAACCCGGAAAAAATACAGACAATCAACAACTTGAAAAGGCCGGCTTGTCTAATGGATGTTCAGAAACTTACAGGTTGTGTGGTAGCCTTAAGTCGTTTTTAAGCCGTCTTGGTGAAAAGACAATCCCCCTATACCGGCTCTTGAAGAAAACCAATAATTTTGTCTCAAATTTGGAAGCAGATGAAGCATTGGAACCTCTTAAAAAATAACTCTCTGAAGCTCCTGTGTTAGAAGCTCCTAGCCCCAAGGAACAAAGCAGTCATCGCAGTGGCAGTGGTGGAACGAGCGTGGGAAGGGAAAGAGAAGCTGGAACAAAGACCAGTCTATTATGTCAGTGAGGTGTTGACAACATCCAAGCAGCGTTACCCACATTGGCAGAAGCTGGTATTTGTGGTTTTTCATGGCTAGTCGTAAGCTTAAGCACTGTAACATCCCAAGTATGAAATATCCCTTAGAATGTTTGATTTCTTGTTTTAATTCAAGTATTGCATCATGTCATCATGTTTAATTATTTGTTTGCATTGTTTACTATTTGTTTTGCATCTGTTTTATCTTGTTTTCATAATGAAACTCAAACAATTTTCAAATGTTTATTTCATACTTGTCATGTTACAATCTTTTTCAAATAAAGAAATGCAAAATCAAAACCTCAATTGCTTCCAAATAATTCATTAATGATCACTCATTAACTTGTTGGTTTTAATCAAACAATTAATTCAATCAATTAATTCAAATCACCTTCAATTTCAAATCAAATGCATCAAACAGAACCACTTTGAACTTATAAACATTATCAAGCCAATCAATTAATTTTAATCATTTTAACCATAGGGGTCACCCTATTAAAATGCTTTGTTTTCAGAATGTTTAATTAATAATAAAATTCCTTTAAATTTGGTTTATTTCCTAAACAGCAATAATTTTGAAAACTTTGTGAAAACAAAAGTATCATTTGTTTGCTATTAACCTAATAAGCTTAACCTAATTTTTCTAGAAATTTTACTAACCTAAAAACCACCTTTTTCTTCCATTTCTAGTTGCTACAAAAGAAAAACAGAAAAGCAAAAAAAAAAGAGAGATGAAAACAAACGCGCGCGCAACAACTTACCTTCCGCGCGGCCCAGCCCAACTAACCCGCGCGTACCGGTTCAGTTAGCCGCCGCCGTCGCCCCGCGGTACGGCAGCTCATCCGAGCATGCCACGACGGCAGGGGGACGACGCCGACGGCTACCCTCGTTCCTAGACCCTATAAAGGCAGCCCTAGGCGCGCGCCGCCAACCCTAGGCCCTAGGTACCCTGTCCCATCGAGATCGCCGCCGCAATTTCCCTTCTCTCTGCCATTTTCCCCTCTCTGAATCCTCGCCGGAGATCGTCGTCTGAATCCGCTCAAGCAGCCGTCGCCATGGAGATCCACCTACCCACCTAACACCTGGAACCGACTCGCCACCGTCTCCTCTTCCTTTTGGACACCGGAGCAGCCACGGGGAGCCACCAGGACGTCGCCGCCGTCCACGACACCGCCGCTGCTGCCGTCGTCAGCCGTCGTCATCAACCCTCTGCATCGTCTACAACGGTGGTGAGCACCACCATCTCCTCCCCTCTCTCCTCTCTGTGCATCCATGCACGTCCTGCACCACCAGATCCAGCACCGCGAGCGCGAGCACACGGTGATCGCCGCCGGCGTCACCCTCTGTCAGGTCGCGGAAACGTTTGCTCGTCAGTAAACTTCAGTTAACACGCTGTGGAAGGTTAACCTCACTGCACCTCTGTACCTAGTAACGAACGCATCGCAGCGCAACTGGTTCAGGTTTGCGCGCAGCAGGGGGAGGTCGCGGGTTCGATCCCTCGCTTCCCCGGGATAAAATCCCAAATTTTTTGCGGCCAAGCGCTGACAGGGAGGGCCCCCTGTCAGCCTCTCCCTTGCCACGCCAGCGCCCAGCACGCCACGCTGGCCCGTGGCCCACGCACAGTGGCTGCGGCTAGGGTGTTGTGATGTAAAAAATGTTTACCACGTTTTCTGTTAATTTCCAAATACTTTTAAATGGCAGAATTAAACACTAAAACTAAAACTTTAATAACTTTTAATCTATAACCCCAATAAATAAAAGTTATATATGTTTTCTGTTCCAAATTAAATGATCTTTCCAAATAATCCATTTGTGTACTGTTTTACAAATTCCAAATGCATTTAAAAATTCAAATTTGTATAATTCAAATGCAATTTGCTAAATTCAATAACTAATTCATTATTAATCCAATAAATACAAATAAAATATGTTTTCCATACCATTTTGAATAACCTATTCAAATATAAATTTTGTGTCATGGTTAGAATAATTTAAATTGCCTAAATAATTTAATACTTGTTTATTTCATTTAAATTTGATAAAATCACAACTTGCTCAATATAAAATATTTTTGAACATGCAAAATATGTTTTCAAAACCATCAAAGTGTGAACTTTTCAAATGTGAGTTTGAAATTATGTTTTGAATAAATAAAAATTCAAATAATATTCAAACTTGTTTCAAATTCAATTAAAACTTGTTTAATATTGTTTAAGTCATAATAAATTCATCCTAATTCCAATTTCAAAATTTGAAACATGTAATCCAACTAAAATTTGATGTTCTTTTCAAATATGAATTTTGTTAATTGTTTTGCACACTTTAACTTGATGAAAACAACAATTGTTTGTGTGACATG
Organism: Alopecurus myosuroides; assembly: GCA_028641055.1. Classification (NCBI taxonomy): domain Eukaryota; kingdom Viridiplantae; phylum Streptophyta; class Magnoliopsida; order Poales; family Poaceae; genus Alopecurus; species Alopecurus myosuroides. The sequence goes on from JAPCYS010002915.1 coordinate 32,045, forward strand.
TTTAAGTAACCCAAAATTTCTAAACTTAATAAATGATTTCCAAATTTGTTAAATTCCTTTTTCACTTGCATCTGTTATTGTTATTTTGTTATTATCATCATGCATGCATCATGCTAACAACTTTCACATAATAATTAATTGTAAATCATTTGTTTCCACTTAAGTCATGGACCCTTTTCCATATGCAACTCAAAATAGCATAGGGGTCCATTTAAATTGTGTTATCATGTTAGCTAGTTTATTTTGATGCAACCATTAACTTGACATGCATCATCCCATGATTGTGCACTATGCCATGATAATGATTGTTTATATTTCTGTCTTGTTTGTTTGCTTCTTCTCGAATAGACGACGACGTTGAGACAGACGATCTTTACAGCACCCCTTCTGAGGATCTAGCTCAGTACCAGGCTGCTGAGTTTGCAGGCAAGTTATCACTCACATGAACCATTGTGTTCCTTTCAACCCTGGCTACCGATACTTTCCGTTGTCTATTTCTGCTAGCCTTAGTGGTAGTTGTTTCTGTTACGAACCTATCACATGGATCCTTTAACCCTGATATTGCCTCACCACCACTCCTACAACCCTATTGTTTGAGCCAGTGTCTTACTAGCATGCTTAGGTTGTTTTGCTCGAGTCTGTTACCCGTTACTTTCAGTTACTATATCTTTATTATGTTCTAGGGCTCGATGTTTAATCAATTAATCAATCATGCTAATGTTATTACTTACTAATAATTTGATGATAAGGCACCGGCAGGAGGCCCTGTGTGGTTTTGAGTCCTGCTAGTGTTGACCCTAATAGGAAAAGGGTCTTGTCTACTGATCCATGATGAGCGCACTACCCGCATGTGGGAAGCGAGTATGGGCGCCCCCCTCAATTTGATTCGATTCGCATCTCGTCCAAATCATCTCATTTAGTTCGTGTTTTCCATTTTCCGCATGCATGTTTTTGCGAGCCCAGCGCAGGGTGGAACTTTTGTAGTCGGCATATAGGGGGACACGTTCTTAGAGTGCTATGAGGGTCCATTTTCTTCTGGGCTCGATTAGCCGTGCGCCCAAGGTGCTTTGGGCTTGATGCGAAGAAGAGTTGAGTTGTGTTGAGTGCCCCGCTTGGTGGGAGGCATCCCATCTAGCGGGTTATTCATACGTGTACGGCCAAATTGGTTCAACTCTGCAGGGATAATCTTCTCGAGAAGCCGTGTTTTCCGCGGTTATGGTTAACTTGGTGAAAGTACTGGCTAACAAGTACTCAGGACAACTTAAACCTAATGACTCACAATCTCACACCCCATGACTAACAACTTGACTAGTAATAGGATTATTGTCACAATAACTTGTTTCATCCTTAATCCAACTGTGTGAGTTATCCTCGGATTGCTTCTTTGGATAAGGGTCGAGATCCAGGATGGGTTTGTTTGGAGTTATCTTTCAGTTGGTTACAATACTCGATCTTATCCCCTTTCCGTTAGCTGGAAGTGATAGAATCTCTGTAGTTGGTTAGCGCAGCCAGTTGCAGCATCTGTTATATCCCCTTCCTTCCGTTGAACCCAAGTCATCTGTACTTGGTGTTGACGGGTTACATTTTGGTGAACTGTGAGTCTTGCTTGCCAGTACGTCTATGTACTGACCCCTTTGGGGCTGTGGTTTCCGCAGACTACGCTTACGAGGATCCAGGTGACGGCTACTACGTGGAGTTTGACGAGGCTGCTGACGAGTAGTTAGCAGACCCCGGGCAGGATCCGAGGCATCGTGGATGGGCTCCGTCTTTATTTCAGTTTCCGGCTTCTTAAGCCTATTTGGATTTGTCTGTACTCAGACCCTTTGAATGCTTCCGCTGAGATGTAATGATGTTATGTTGGGACATGTGTCCTCTGGATGATTGTATTTGCTATCTCTGCCCTAGTGAGGGCCATTTGCAACTTATTTCAATCTTTTGTGTCTTAGAGATATGTTGTGTTATCATCTTGTTCTAAGCCGTTGACGTACCATGTGTGTATGGTATGAAGTACGTCAATGGTAGTGTCATGATTTCTACGGGATAGTTTACATCGACGGTGAACAGTAGCGATGGGTTGTCACACATAAGTGTTGGCCTACTCGTAAGAGGACGCGGGTGCCGGTAAGCCCCGTAATCCCATCAGAATACTGTTCAGTTCGTACGGTGAGTATCCTCTAGAAGTCCGGGTGCGACAAATGGTACCAGAGCCTGTCTGCCTGTAGGATCCCTTTTTACTGGTCGCAGTTTGAGTCTAGAAACTATTTTGTAGCTATATAGGAAAAAGGAAACGTGAGAGTAGGAATTCTGCCATTTTTCTTGTTTCCCCACCCACCCACCCTTTTCTGGTAAGGAAGTGTAACGTTGTTTTTCTCTTCTCACCTAAACTTTCAAGTTAGGATTTCACGTGTTTTGGGTTCTCCATAGTACCTCAGGAGTTTTGGTCTCGTGTTTCCCGATGTTGCTTCAATATCCTGTTCTTTTCAACATCCTTTTCGTCCGTTGAACCTTGTTGTTGCTTTCCACATCAGTTCTCTACCGGCGTCTAATCAAAACTTCCCCGATCATCTGCAGATGGATCTCAGGTTCTTCCCGCAGGTGGTTCGGATGACTCGTTGTGAGAGCACCGCCGGTTATCCGGAGATGCTGAGAGACATGGTCACTTATCTGGGGTTCCATTGGGCACCAGAGTACCAGGTCTACGAGCAGCAGCGAGAGTTTGACCAGACCTACTACCAGGCTATCGTCTACTTTCTGTCAGATGATGGCATGAGCGTTGTCCACCGCTACGAGGCAGTAGGTTCCACAGTGGATATGGCCGTGCAGCAGGCAGCTTACGTGAGTCTCACCGTCCTCCGTGCTGACTACTGGGGATTTGACGATTCTATCTATCGCCACATCCCCCGTGGTTACATCACTTCAGCGGGAGCTCACTTCACCCTCTACGACAACCTGGATGTCTACGAGCATGATAACACCAGGCTGCACACCACCGCTCAGTTTGTGAGGCACAGTGACGCTGTTGCCACCACACTTTCTCAGGAGTTGGCCTCAGTCAGGGAGCAGCTCTACCTGGCTTTGACTCGTCTGGCGACGTACACCACAGACTTTGTTGGAGATGAGCGCTTTGCACGTTTCCATCAGACAGTTGGACGTAGTTTGCCAGACGCGGGAGGTTACGAGCCGATCAGAGGTCCACTCCTCAACCTCGGAGCTGGTTACACTGGGATTCCACGCTTTGGAGCACAGGGAGATGACGCTTTCTACTTCACCACACCGAGAGTTGCTCTCAGAGCAGTCCCGATCTACGTGGATCGTCGTTCTACCTACTTCCGTGGGATTCCTCCTCACCGTATCTCTCGTCGTACTACTCACCGCCGTCCTGCGTGATGAGCATGGGTATCGATGTATCCATTCCTAGCTATGTTTAGTTATCCTTTGTCTTTCGAACCATGTATTGGTGTGTTGGATATTCTGATGTATTTAAACATGTGATGATGTACCTGTTGGTTATCTATTCATGCGTCGGAATAATCTCTTTTTCGGTTACCAAGTCTATCCTTTTCTGTTGTTGTGCTAAAATGCATGTCTATTCAGGATGCCGCCAACAAGGAGCAACCCGCCTGAACCACCTCCGCTCACGGAGCTGTTGACTCAGATGACTCAGGTCGTGGCTCAGATGGCCCAGATCCAGGCTAACCAGCACAACAACCAGAATGCTCCGCGAGTCAGCATCAAGGAGTTTCTGAGTATGGGGCCGAGAGCTTTCGTGGCAACACGTGAGCCTCTGGATGCTGATGACTGGATCAGGGAGATGGCCAGGGCTCTGGACATTGCTCACGTTGCTGAGGAGGATAAAGTCAAGTATGCCACCTACCTACTGAAGGGTCAGGCAGCTACCTGGTGGGAGAACTACCAGACCATGAGAGCTGGCTATCCTATCACCTGGGGATGTTTCAAGGATGCCTTCCTGAAGCACCACATCCCAGATGGTCTCATGGAAAGGATGCGTGAGGAATTCTGCTCTCTCAGGCAGGGCAAGCTGGACGTCATTGGCTACCAGAACGAGTTCAATCGTCTCGCTCGATACGCTGGTGATGAGGTGTCCACTGAAGCCAAGAACATGGCAAGGTTCCGATGAGGTTTTAACCCGGAACTGAAGTACGCTCTCACCAACATCAGGTGCAAGGACTTCGAGGAGCTCGTGAACACAGCGCTCAATGAGGAGAATGGGCGCAAGGCGTTCGAGGAGTCCCGAAAGCACTCGCGTGAGGGTGGTTCCTCCTCCAACATGACCACCCCTCCGCAGAAGCGCCGCATATGGGTGAAAAATGCTGCTGTCACTAGGGCTCCATATGCCCAAGCTTCTCCAGGCTTTGCTCCCCGCCCACCCAACCCAGCTCAGATGCAGAGTCAGAGGGTTCCAATGGGGCAGCCAAGGCCAGGTCCTTCTCGTGTCGTCACTTGCTATAAGTGCAAGGATACTGGACACTATGCTGATAAGTGCACTCAGAGGCAGCTACCTCCACCTCCTCGCCCCAACACCAACCAGGCAATGGTTCGTGCTCCCCCGGCTAAAGCCTTCAACTCCAACAACAGGCCTGTCGGGAGGACCGCGAGGGTGAATCATATCAAGGCCGACAAAGCTGAGGAAGCTGCTGACGTCGTTCTCGGTATTACCCGTAAACTCTATTCCAGCTAAAGTGTTGTTTGATACCGGAGCATCGCATTCTTTTGTGTCAAAGATTTTTGCAAAAGCATACAACCTAGTTCTGGTTCCGCTAAACAATCAAATGACTGTTCACTCTCCGGGACCGCAAATGTTGACTTCCAAGATAAGTAAGGACAATCAAATCCTAATTGGAGGGCGCATATTCCTTGCTTCACTCATGTTGCTGGGAAATTCTGACATTGATGTCATTCTGGGTATGGATTGGTTGAAGACCCACAAAGCAAAAATTGACTGTGCTCAAAAGTCAATAACTCTCTCTCACCCTTCAGGCCAGATAGTCTATCTCCATATGGATCAAGTTCTGTTCAGCTGTTCAACCTCGATGCTAAACCCCTTCCTGCAATTGAAAATGTTCCGGTGGTTTGTGAATTCCCTGACGTCTTTCCAGAAGAGTTGCCAGGGATGCCTCCGGACAGAGCAGTTGAGTTCGTGATCGAGCTTGAGCCAGGTACTGCTCCAATCTCTAAGCATCCATACAAGATAGCTCCTCTGAACTGAAATTGTTGAAGGAGCAAATCGATATGTACATGGAGAAAGGTTACATTCAGCCTAGTTCCTCCGCTTGGGGTTGCCCAACTCTATTTGTTGCCAAGAAGGATCAAACAAAAAGACTCGTGGTTGACTATCGTCCTCTCAACGAGAAAACCATCAAGAACAAGTATCCAATTCCTCGTATCGATGATCTTTTTGATCAACTTGCCGGAGCCTCAATATTCTCAAAGTTGGACTTGAGGATGGGCTACCATCAGATAAAGATCAGAAAGGAAGATATTCCAAAAACAGCTTTCACCACTCGGTACGGTCTATATGAATACACCGCCATGTCCTTTGGTCTCACCAATGCACCGGCAACGTTCTCAAGACTCATGAATTCTGTCTTCCATGAATACCTCGACAAGTTCGTTGTGGTATATCTCGATGAAATTCTAGTCTACTCCAAATCCGAGGAAGAGCATGGAGAACATCTTCGTCTCACTCTCATGAAACTTCGCGAGCATCGTCTATATGCCAAGTTCTCCAAATGTGAGTTCTGGATTCCAGAAGTTGCTTACCTTGGTCATATCATCTCTGCCAAAGGCATAGCCATTGACCCGGAAAAGGTTAAGGCAATTGTTGATTGGAAACCCCCTAAGACGGTAAAGCAAGTCAGAAGTTTTCTTGGCTTGGCTAGCTATTGCCGTCGTTTCGTCCAAAACTTCTCCAAGATTGCCAAACCACTCACTGATCTCACAAAGAAGGACAAAAAGTTCGTTTGGACTCCACAATGTGATGAAAGTTTCAATCTCTTGAAGACTAAACTCACTTCCACACCTGTTCTGGTTGGCCCAGATACTACCAAACCTTTCCAGATATTCTGTGATGCATCTCTCCAAGGTCTAGGTGCAGTTCTTATGCAAGAACGTAAAGTTGTGGCTTATGCTTCACGTCAGTTGAATGCACATGAGCAAAACTACCCACTCATGACCTAGAACTTGCAGCAGTTGTGTTTGCCCTCAAGAAATGGAGACAATACTTGTTGGGTAACAAAACTGAAATCTTTCCGATCATAAGAGTCTGAAATACATCTTCACTCAGCCAGAATCTAAACCTCAGGCAAAGGAGATGGATTGAGAAGATTAAAGACTTTGATCTCACCATTTCTTACACTCCAGGCAAGGCTAATGTTATGGCCGACGCTCTCAGTCGCAAATCCTATTGCAATAATCTCATGATCATGGAAAGCCAACCTCCACTTCATGAAGAATTCCAGAAGCTGAACCTTGGTCTTGTCCCTCAAGGATACCTTGCTAGCTTGACAGCCAGTCCAACTCTCGAGGACAAGATTCGTTCTGAACAATTTCGTGATGCTGAAATCAAGAAGATTGTAGAGCACATCAAAGAAGGCAACGAGAAATTCAAGTCTTTCTGAATTGATGACAAAGGAGCTATGTTCTTCGAAGGACGCATTGCAGTTCCTCAGATTCAAAGCCTCAAAGATGTCATTCTCAAGGAGGCTCATGAAACTCCTCTCTCCATCCACCCTGGAAGTACAAAGATGTACCAGGATCTCAAGACCCTGTATTGGTGGCCTGGCATGAAACGTGAAATTGCTCAATACGTTTCTGAATGCGACGTTTGTCAACGTGTTAAGGCAGTCCATCAGAAGACAGCAGGTCTACTCCAACCTCTGAAAATTCCTGAGTGGAAGTGGGACATGATTGAAATGGATTTCGTTACTGGGTTTCCAAAGTCCAAAAAGGGCAACGATGCAATCTTCGTTGTTATTGATCGTCTCACTAAGGTAGCTCACTTCTTTGCTGTCAAGGAAACTATCTCAGCTAGCCAGTTAGCAGAGCTCTACACAGCCAAGGTTGTTCCTATTCATGGTGTTCCATTGGAAATAAGCTCAGACCGTGGAAGTATATTCACTTCTCATTTCTGGAAGAGTTTTCAAGAAGCATTGGGCACCAAACTTCTGTTCAGCACAGCTTATCACCCTCAGTCTCAGGGGCAAGTCGAAAGAGTCAATCAGATTCTCGAGGATATGCTCAGAGCATGTGGTCTCTCCTTTGGCATGAAATGGGAGGATTGCCTTCCATATGCTGAATTCTCCTACAACAACAGCTTCCAGGCAAGCGTAGGCATGGCACCATTTGAGGCACTGTATGGCCGCAGATGCAGGAGTCCAATCAATTGGTCTGGAGCTGGTGAACGTTCACTCTTAGGCCCTGACATTGTTAAGGAAGCCGAGGAGAAAGTTCGTATCATTCGTGACAATCTCAAGATTGCTCAGTCTCGTCAGAAAAGCTACTATGACAGCAAGCACCGGGACATGGTCTATGCACCTGGTGACAAGGCATATCTCCGTGTAACTCCCCTCAGAGGCACTCATCGTTTTGGTGTGAAAGGAAAGCTTGCACCAAGATACATTGGTCCTTTCAACACTCTCTCAAGGCGGGCAGAAAATGCTTATCGTCTTGAACTTCCAGAAAAACTATCCAAGGTGCACGATGTGTTCCACGTGTCACAACTCAAGAAGTGTTTCAAAGATCCAGATCGTGCAGTTGATCATGATTCCATTGAACTGCAAGATGATCTATCTTATGAGGAGCACCATGTTCGTATTCTCGATGAGACCGAGCGTAAGACTCGCAACAAGAGCACCAAGTTCTTGAAAGTGCAGTGGTCGCATCATTCCGATAAAGAGGCAACGTGGGAGACCGAAGAGAATCTTCGTAAGAAGTATCCGGACCTTTTCACTTCTCAGTAAGGAATCTCGGGGCGCGATTCCTTCAAGGGGGGGCGTTTTGTAACATCACAAGTATGAAATATCCCTTAGAATGTTTGATTTCTTGTTTTAATTCAAGTATTGCATCATGTCATCATGTTTAATTATTTGTTTGCATTGTTTACTATTTGTTTTGCATCTGTTTTATCTTGTTTTCATAATGAAACTCAAACAATTTTCAAATGTTTATTTCATACTTGTCATGTTACAATCTTTTTCAAATAAAGAAATGCAAAATCAAAACCTCAATTGCTTCCAAATAATTCATTAATGATCACTCATTAACTTGTTGGTTTTAATCAAACAATTAATTCAATCAATTAATTCAAATCACCTTCAATTTCAAATCAAATGCATCAAACAGAACCACTTTGAACTTATAAACATTATCAAGACAATCAACTAATTTTAATCATTTTAACCATAGGGGTCACCCTATTAAAATGCTTTGTTTTCAGAATGTTTAATTAATAATAAAATTCCTTTAAATTTGGTTTATTTCCTAAACAGCAATAATTTTGAAAACTTTGTGAAAACAAAAGTATCATTTGTTTGCTATTAACCTAATAAGCTTAACCTAATTTTTCTAGAAATTTTACTAACCTAAAAACCACCTTTTTCTTCCATTTCTAGTTGCTACAAAAGAAAAACAGAAAAGCAAAAAAAAAGAGAGATGAAAACAAACGCGCGCGCAGCAACTTACCTTCCGCGCGGCCCAGCCCAACTAACCCGCGCGTACCGGTTCAGTTAGCCGCCGCCGTCGCCCCGCGGTACGGCAGCTCATCCGCATGCCACGGCGGCAGGGGACGACGCCGACGGCTACCCTCGTTCCTAGACCCTATAAATGCAGCCCTAGGCGCGCGCCGCCAACCCTAGGCCCTAGGTACCCTGTCCCATCGAGATCGCCGCCGCAATTTCCCTTCTCTCTGCCATTTTCCCCTCTCTGAATCCTCGCCGGAGATCGTCGTCTGAATCCGCTCAAGCCGCCATCGCCATGGAGATCCACCTACCCACCTAACACCTGGAACCGACTCGCCACCGTCTCCTCTTCCTTTTGGACACCGGAGCAGCCACGGGGAGCCACCAGGACGTCGCCGCCGTCCACGACACCGCCGCTGCTGCCGTCGTCAGCCGTCATCATCAACCCTCTACATCGTCTACAACGGTGGTGAGCACCACCGTCTCCTCCCCTCTCTCCTCTCTGTGCATCCATGCACGTCCTGCACCACCAGATCCAGCACCGCGAGCGCGAGCACACGGTGATCGTCGCCGGCGTCACCCTCTATCAGGTCGCGGAAACGTTTGCTCGTCAGTAAACTTCAGTTAACACGCTGTGGAAGGTTAACCTCACTGCACCTCTGTACCTAGTAACGAACGCATCGCAGCGCAACTGGTTCAGGTTTGCGCGCAGCAGGGGGAGGTCGCGGGTTCGATCCCTCGCTTCCCCGGGATAAAATCCCAACTTTTTTGCGGCCAAGCGCTGACAGGGAGGGCCCCCTGTCAGCCTCTCCCTTGCCACGCCAGCGCCCAGCACGCCATGCTGGCCCGTGGCCCACGCACGGTGGCTGCGGCTAGGGTGCTGTGATGTAACAAATGTTTACCACGTTTTCTGTTAATTTCCAAATACTTTTAAATGGCAGAATTAAACACTAAAACTAAAACTTTAATAACTTTTAATCTATAACCCCAATAACTAAAATTAATATATGTTTTCTGTTCCAAATTAAATTATCTTTCCAAATAATCCATTTGTGTACTGTTTTACAAATTCCAAATGCATTTAAAAATTCAAATTTGTATAATTCAAATGTAATTTGCTAAATTCAATAACTAATTCATTATTAATCCAATAAATACAAATAAAATATGTTTTCCATACCATTTTGAATAACCTATTCAAATATAAATTTTGTGTCATGGTTTGAATAATTTAAATTGCCTAAATAATTTAATACTTGTTTATTTCATTTAAATTTGATAAAATCACAACTTGCTCAATATAAAATATTTTTGAACATGCAAAATATGTTTTCAAAACCATCAAAGTGTGAACTTTTCAAATGTGAGTTTGAAATTATGTTTTGAATAAATAAAAATTCAAATAATATTCAAACTTGTTTCAAATTCAATTAAAACTTGTTTAATATTGTTTAAGTCATAATAAATTCATCCTAATTCCAATTTCAAAATTTGAAACATGTAATCCAACTAAAATTTGATGTTCTTTTCAAATATGAATTTGTTAATTGTTTTGCACACTTTAACTTGATGAAAACAACAATTATTTGTGTGACATGTTTAAGTAACCCAAAATTTCTAAACTTAATAAATGATTTCCAAATTTGTTAAATTCCTTTTTCACTTGCATCTGTTATTGTTATTTTGTTATTATCATCATGCATGCATCATGCTAACAACTTTCACATAATAATTAATTGTAAATCATTTGTTTCCACTTAAGTCATGGACCCTTTTCCATATGCAACTCAAATAGCATAGGGGTCCATTTAAATTGTGTTATCATGTAGCTAGTTTATTTTGATGCAACCATAACTTGACATGCATCATCCCATGATTGTGCACTATGCCATGATAATGATTGTTTATATTTCTGTCTTGTTTGTTTGCTTCTTCTCGAATAGACGACGACGTTGAGACAGACGATCTTTACAGCACCCCTTTTGAGGATCTAGCTCAGTACCAGGCTGCTGAGTTTGCAGGCAAGTTATCACTCACATGAACCATTGTGTTCCTTTCAACCCTGGCTACCGATACTTTCCGTTGTCTATTTCTGCTAGCCTTAGTGGTAGTTGTTTCTGTTACGAACCTATCACATGGATCCTTTAACCCTGATATTGCCTCACCACCACTCCTACAACCCTATTGTTTGAGCCAGTGTCTTACTAGCATGCTTAGGTTGTTTTGCTCGAGTCTGTTACCCGTTACTTTCAGTTACTATATCTTTATTATGTTCTGGGGCTCGATGTTTAATCAATTAATCAATCATGCTAATGTTATTACTTACTAATAATTTGATGATAAGGCACCGGCAGGAGGCCCTATGTGGTTTTGAGGCCTGCTAGTGTCGACCCTAATAGGAAAAGGGTCTTGTCTACTGATCCATTGTAACACCTGGGGTGTTACCCTATTAGAGAGTTGTTTGTTTTCTTTTTTGCTTGCATCATATGCATCACATTGCATTGCACCATGTTTGCATCACAACTGAAATTCAAAAAACAATTTAAACTTTCACCCCTTGCTCAAAATTTCCAATTTCAAACTTGCAAACTAAACCACTCAGTTGTTTTTCAATAGTTTGAAATTGTTTTAATCAAATTGCCTGCTAAATAAAATTGTCCCTGTTATTAAAACCCTAATGGCTAATTCAAAAATTCAAATCAAATCACTCCTAATTATCATACTTCAATATGGGTTTAACTATTAAAATTTGGCAAACAAATTAAATTCAATAATGTTGGTATGATTGCTTGAACTTGTTAAATAAAACTTTGCTTATTTCCAAAATTCCCAAAAATCAAACCTTATTTGGAATTCAAATAACAACTTAGAAATCAAATTAATACTCTAAATGTTGAAGTTAATGATTAACATTACTTTTATGTGCTGTTTTGCAAAATAACAAAATTTATTTATAAACTAAAAAA